>JAWNNJ010001236.1:0-29000 GCA_035045125.1 Hypselothyrea guttata | reverse complement strand
ACGAACTGAGGCAGGAGTGCATCGAGGTGGAAAGGAGTGTGGCCAGAAGAAGGCGTGGCAGCTACATGCAACAGCCAAGGTCGTCAGCCGTCAGTAGCCGTCAGTAGCAGTGCATGAGATTGAGGAGTCCCCACCATGCACAGACGCTCAGACTGAGGAGGTCGATGAGGTCACAGCAACAAAGAGGACTACATGGACATGCTGGAATTGCGGCGCAGCGGGCCACAACTTTCGTGACTGCCCATCCAAGCAGCGCAGCATCTTTTGCTTTCGGCGGCAAAAAGGATGTGGTAAGCCCAGAGTGCGTGGATTGTCCGGGAAACTGGGGGGCGAACGCATCAAAAGCAGGTCAACCGCGTTCGCAGACATCAACAAACAGACAGTAACCCCTGCAAAGAATAATGAAAAGCTATTAGAACCTAAGAATCAGACTGTCACATATACCAATAAATATAGAACCATAGGCTTACCATACGAAGAGCGCATTAGAATCTACATGGCTGCAAGAAATCGCATACTGGACGAGTGCCAGCTAGGGGGGATGACCAAGCTGACTCGACGCATCCGAAAGGCTCGCGAGAGATTCCGCCGCCGCAGAAACACCAGGCGGAAAGTTGTGGAAGCGGTGCGTCGAGATGGCCACCTAGATCAGCGAGTGTTTGCCGAAGTAGACCTGGCGGGGCACAAAATGGATGGGCTCTTGGACACGGGGGCATCCGTCAGTCTGCTGGGACGAGGATGCAGAGAGCTGGTGCAGCGCATGGAATGGGCAGTGCAGCCATACGCATCCACTGTCAAGACGGCAGCCGGAGCAGATAGACAGATCCTAGGTAGAGTAGAATTGCCCGTAGACTAGAAAAGCGAGGTCAAACACATTGTTTTCTACTTGTGCCCCGACCTCAAGCAAGACCTCTACCTAGGCATCGACTTCTGGAGGGTGTTCGACCTGGCACCAGGCATCCTAGGCGCAGTGATCCAGCCAGATCCAGATCCAGTCGTGGCAGAGGCAGCCTTGACCGATGACTTTGCTCATTACCGGGGAGAAGAACAATTCAAAGCCGATCCAGAGATGTGGGCGCTGACCGACGAGCAGAGAAAGCAACTGGAAGCGGTGAAAGACGAGTTTCTTCAGTTTGAAAAGAATGGATTGGGTAAAACTCACCTGCTGAAGCACAAGATCCAGCTGACCGAGGGTGCAGAACCGGTTAAAGACAGGCATTATCCTCTATCTCCAGCTAAGCAAGAGATAGTGTGGGCCGAAATCGAAAAGATGCTGCGACTGGGCATTATCGAGGAGAGCGAAAGCCCATGGAGCAACCGGACGACTGTCGTAATGCGCCCTGGAAAGAACAGATTATGTTTAGATGCCAGAAAACTGAACAAAGTCACAGTCAAGGATGCTTACCCACTGCCGATCATCGAAGGGATCCTGTCGCGCATAGAAGAGACGCACTACATCTCCAGCGTCGATCTGAAGTTTGCGTTTTGGCAGATTGAGATGGAGGACGAGAGCAAGTCGTACACAGCTTTTACAGTCCCTGGAAGACCCTTGTACCAGTTCCGTTGCATGCCATTCGGATTGTGTAACGCGTCGCAGCAGCTCTGCAGGCTGATGGACAAGGTTATTCCAGCGGCACTGAGGACGAATGTATTTGTCTATTTGGATGACTTGCTCATCATCACGGCGGACTTTGACACTCACCTGCAGTACCTCAGGAAGGTGGCCGAATGCCTGAAGAGGGCAAATCTGACGATCGGCATGGCGAAGTCCAAGTTTTGCTTCCGCAGCCTAAACTATCTTGGCTTTGTGGTGGGAGGCGGCATGCTGAAGATGGACCACGAGGTGGAGGCGATTCGCAGAATACCCATACCCAGATCAGTAAAGGAGCTGCGAAGTTTCCTGGGCACAGCGGGATGGTATCGTCGCTTCATCAAAAATTACGCCGAAGTCACGGTTCCCCTCACTAACGCACTGAAGAAGAAAGCGGGAAAGTTTGAGCTGAATGAGGAGGCGGTGCAGGCCGTAAACATATTGAAAAAGGCACTTACCACCGCTCCAGTGTTGGTACACGCCGACATCAAGAAGCCCTTCTTCATCCAGTGCGACGCATCTCACGCAGGAGTCGGGGCGGTGCTGTTCCAGCTGGACGAGGAGAATCAAGAGAGACCCATCGCGTTCTATTCAGCGAAGTTAACCAAGCACCAGCTCAACTATACGGTGACCGAAAAGGAATGTTTGGCGACGAAGAAGGCCATTGAAAGATTCCGGCTATATGTGGAGCTCATGCCGTTCACGGTCATCACGGACCACGCGAGCCTGCAGTGGCTGATGAGCCTCAAGGATTTGAGCGGCCGTCTGGCCAGATGGTCATTGGAGTTGCAGGCATTCCCGTTCAAAATGGAGTACGGGCGAGGAGCTGACAACGTAGTGGCAGACACACTGTCTAGGAGCGTGGAGGAGGTCGATCTGACGCCGGAAGATCTGCTGGGATTCCAGACTCTGGAATTCGAAAGCGAAGATTATAAGCAGCTGGTCAAAGAAGTGAACGCACAGAAGGATCGATTACCTGACTTGAGCACGAGAGGCGAATTCTTATTCAAACGCATGTCCACTGATAGACTGGAGGAGGAGATGGAGGGTACCGAGTGGAAGCTCTGGATTCCAGACTCGCTCACGTCGGCTCTTATTCAGCAAGCCCACGCAGATCAGAAAGCGGCCCACGGAGGCGTGGCCAAAACGCTGCAAATACTGCGCAGACAGTGTTACTGTCCAGGCATGGCAATCCAAGTGCGCGACTACGTGAGGAGATGCGAGATCTGCAAAGAGACAAAAGCACAGAATTACCGAATGCAAGTGGGTATAGGAGAAAGAGTGACGACTCACCGGCCATTCCAGAAGATCTACGTCGACTTCCTTGGAAAATACCCACGGTCGAAGCAGGGGCACGCATGGATCTTCATCGTGGTGGATCACTTCTCCAAGTTTACATTCCTGAAGGCCATGCGAGAGGCATCTGCAAGCGCAGTCGTCGACTTCCTGGTCCACGAAGTCTTTTTCAAGTTCGGCGTGCCTGAAATAATCCATTCGGACAATGGAAAACAATTTGTTTCAAAGACATTCGAGTCAATGGTAGAGGCATTCGGCATCACCCACATGAGGACGCCCGTATACTCACCTCAAAGTAATGCCGCCGAACGCGTCAACCGGACAGTGCTGTCAGCCATAAGGACGTACTTGGAGGGCGATCACAGGGAATGGGATGCGTACCTGCCCGAGGTCGAAGTCGCCATACGCAACTCGGTGCATGCTGCCACTGGAGTTACGCCTTTCTTCGCGTTGTACGGGCATCATATGTACCTGAATGGAAGCAGCTAAATTCCTCAAGAGCAGAGTCGTGCAGGCAATCGGCAACAACGCCTACGAAATTGAGGATCTGCAAGGGAGAAGAGTTGGTATATTCCATGCAAAGGACCTGCGATTGTAAATACTCACCACCTTCGATGCACAAGTGAGGGGCGAGGAATGCAATCCTCATCAACTGGACAGTCATTTTCCATCAGGCAGTCAGTGTCAGGGTCTTGGAAGTAGCCGATAGTTAGCCCGGCTGAGTCAGGCGATAGAGCATGAGGCTCTTAATTTCAGGGTCGTGGGTGTAGCCTACGTTGGGCATAGAGTTAGGCTTGTCCGTCCGTCCGTATCTGAAATAACGAAATACGCGCGCAGTTTCTTGATCTTGATCTTCCAAACTTCGCGGGGTTGTTGCATTTCGTTTTGATGGTATCGATATCACCAAAGCCAAGAGATGCGGCAACCCTGAACAGCTGAGCGGTCTCTCTCAAGGAGCGGAGACTTCGCTCAAACCGCTCCGCCGTTAGAATTTAAAAGAGAGGGGGAGAGAGAGAGAGAAACGAAGAGCGCAGTAGAGTTGGCCTTGACCGCGGTCCTTGACCCGGAAAATTAGGCAGGAGAGAGATAGGGAAATAAACGGGGCCCAGCGTAGGTTAAGGTTAGGCAATCAGTTGAATTTTTAAGCAGGTACGAGGCAGACACGCGGATGTGTGAAAAACGTGTGTGTTCAGAAAAAAAAGGCATTATAAAAAAAATAATAAGATACATAAATAAATTAAATAAAGTTGTGGAGCGCACGCCAGCGCCACAATTGCCCGGGTGTCCACCCTTTGCCACAGCATAATATTATTTCGATTCTTCGTGCGTTCGGACGTGTTTACTTTCGCTTGTGCTAAAATATTAATTTTCCTTTATTTCACCTCTTATTTAATACTTATTTCTATACTAACAATTTAAGCTAACTTGTGTTAAACTACGGTCGGTGTTTTTCACTAGTTCGATAGCTTAATTATTCGCTTTTATCAAAATATTAATTTTGTGTTTAATTGCAACAACAATTTGCACTGCCGCTGTCTTGTTTTGCTTGCAGGACAGTTATTCTTTGCGCTTTGCATATTATTGTATTTGTTTTTAAACACTCGCGATCTTTGCGTTCTCTCTCGCGCTCTTGCTCCCGCAATCTCTTTATGCGTGTTGTTGTTGGTGCTAGCTTTTACTGTCTCTTTGTGCTTCACACTCTCGTCGCGTGTGCCCCGTTAGCTTTGCTTTGTGTTTGCATATTTATTGAACGTGAGTACGCTAGCGTCAATTTTCGTTTAACCCTAGAGTGCCTTTTTAGACCCTTTACTTTAAAAAAGTAAAAAGGGTCTATTAGTTTAGTGCAAAGTGGAAATGTGTGTAACACCCAGAAGGAGGCGTGTCAGACCCCACAAAGTATATATATTCTTGATCAGGACGACAAGCCGAGTCGATATAGCCATGTCCGTCTGTCCGTCTGTCTGTCTGTCTGTCTGTCTGTCTGTCCGTCCGTCTGTATGAACACCTAGATCTCAGCAACTATAAGAGCTAGGAACACCATATTCGGGATTCAGGTTCCCCTATTCAGTAAGCAGCACGAGTTTGTTTTAAATTTTGGATACCTCCCCCCCTTCCCCCGCAAACCGCAAAAAGCTGCTGTAGCCGCAGTTTTACAGCTATTGATTTGTAATTTGGTATTTAACTAGTTTATGACATTCTCTATCGACGCTGTGAATTTTATTTCGATCGGATAAGAAACAGCGAACATATGCCACAGACAATTCGCCGCACTTGGCAGAGGGGGGGTGGTGTGCCTTGTATACGCAAGTAGCTTAGTGTGTGTGCGTCTGATTGTGTTTGTATGTACATATACTCAAAGTAAAGGGTCTCCTACGGTCGGTTACGTCCGACTGTAGCCTCCGTCCCACTGATCTGCCCCGTCCCTATATTTTTTCCTTTTTCGTTACAAAAATTCTTGTGATTAAACTTTTGTTTATTTAATATTATTTTTAATTTTTATTTTTATTTTTTTTTTTTTATTAATCAATTCTTTTAACGTCCTTTATTAATCTTTCTTTCAATATGTTCGTCTGCTATAACAAATATATGGACGGGGCAGATCAGTGGGACGGAGGCTACAGTCGGACGTAACCGACTGTAGCAGACCCTTTACTTTACTACTACTACTACTATATGAACATACAAACACAATAAGAGGCACACACACTGAGCTACCCGCATATGCAAGGCACACCACCCCCCCTCTGCCTAGTGCGGCGAATTGTCTGTGGCATATGTTCGCTGTTTCTTATCCGATCGAAACAAAATTCACAGCGTCGATAGAGAATGTCATAAGCTAGTTACGTACCAAATTACAAGTCAATACCTTTAAAGCTGTGGCAGCAGTAGCTTTTTGCGGTTTGCGGGGAAATGGGGGGAGGTATCCAAAATCTAAAACAAACTCGTGCTGCTTACGAAATAGGGGAACCTAAATCTCGAATATGGTGTCTCTAGCTCTTATAGTTGCTGAGATCTAGGTGTTCATACAGACGGACAGACAGACAGACAGACGGACAGACGGACAGACGGACAGACAGACAGACAGACAGACGGACAGACGGACAGACGGACAGACGGACATGGCTATATCGACTCGGCTTGTCGACCTGATCAAGAATATATATACTTTGTGGGGTCTGCCACGCCTCCTTCTGGATGTTACACACATTTCCCCTTTGCACTAAACTAATAGACCCTTTTTACTTTTTTAAAGTAAAGGGTCTAAAAATTGCCAGGTTCCAACTGCTAAAATGGGTTTTATTTGCTGCTGGCTATGTGATAATGTATCACATGAGAAGTGTGCTGGCCTTAATGGCCGTATAGTGGACCTGATTGGTGCCAAATCAGGTTTAAGGTGGACCTGTACATTTTGCAGGGATATTGAGAGGGACATTTCTGGATTCATGAGGCAGACGAGGATTGGTTTTAGTGAGCTTTCCACTTGCTTTAATGCACTTGTTGGAAAGTTCTCCGCTTTGGATGCGGAGTTCAAGAGCATGAAGCTCTTGATCGACTCTCCAAAGAGAAACCAGTAAGGACGGAGCTACAGTCGGACGCAACCGACGGTAGGAGACCCTGTACTTTGTGTTTTCTTCGCTGTTTCTTATCCGATCGTAATATAATTCACAGTATTGGTGGAGATTGACATATAGTACTACGTACATACCATATCCTAAGTCATTAGCTGTTAAACTGTAGATTTAAAACTGAAAACTGTTGCTAATTTGGTTTTTCGGTTAGCGAAAGAATGGAAGAAGTTATCAAAAATCCCAAACTATCTTGATCTGATGGCTGCATAGGAAAACACAAACACCAAAAAATTGTATTTATAGCTCTTATAGTCTGCAAGATATAGGTGGTTTCTCTGTCTGCGCAATCTTCGCTGTTTCTTTTCCGTTGGAAATGTAATTCACAGCATTGACGGATAATGCCAAAGGCTGCGTGCATACCAAATCCCAAGTCTGTAGCTTTTAAACTGTGGCTGTTGTGGGATTTACATACATTTATAAAAAAATGGTTTGTTACATAACTTCGCTGTTTCTTATCCGTTTGTAATGTAATTCACAACATCGACGGATAATTCTGTAGGCTACATACATGCCAAATTGCATGTTTGTAGCTTTATTATTGTGGATGCAGTGGCACATATACGCATTTTGAAAAAAATTGTCTCTTGTATATCTTCGCTAATTCTAATTCAAATCTTAAATAAATGTATAGCATCGGTGGAGAATGCCATAGACTACGTACATGCCAAATTACAAGTCTGTAGCGATATTATTGTGGCTGCTGTGGCGCTTTTAGTTTTTGAGATTTTTGAGGTAGGTGTAGATTTTTGATGATTCGCGGATGAAGGAGACGAGATATTAAAAGTTTGAAACAAACTTGATCTGCTTGCATTAGCTGACAACCTAAATCCGGAAAGGCGGTATCTTTAGCTGTTATAGTTGCTGAGATCTAGGTGTTCATACGGACAGACGGACAGACACACAGACACACAGACACACAGACGGACAGACGGACATGGCTAAATCAACTCAGCTCGTCGTCCTGAGTCAGAATATATATACTTTGTGGGGTCTACCACGCTTCCTTCTGCCTGTTACACACAGCTGTCATTTGCACTAAATTAATAGACCCTTTTACTTTTTTAAAGTACAGGGTCTAAAAAGGCCAATAATCGCCTGTCAATTGATCCGAGATGTCTTTCAATTCCGGAACCACCATTCTCATTGTCTGCTCCTTCTAACAATTTAATGAGCTTTCAATCCCCAATTCCCAATTTGCCGCAATATACGGAGGAAGTCAATTTGTCACCCATGGATGTGGCTTCCCCCGATCCTGAGCCATTCCCAGTGTCGCCTCAGGTTAGCAGTGCTGAAGAAATTCAGCCTACTATACCCTCTGTCGTCCCTGCTGGATTTTTCTGCTCCTAACAAGTGCTGTTGTTCATAGGCCCATTGTAGCTATACTACCCAAAAAACAAATATTTGTTTCCAGGCTTGCCCCTGATACCACATCTGACGATGTTAATGCCTACATTCGGGCTAAAGTAAAAGCCAATATTAAGGTGGAAAAATTTAATTTTAGTTATGCTCGGGATATCTCTTCGTTCAAAATCATTGTTCCCCCAGACGTCTTTCCTACCATATGTAGTAAAGAATTCTGGCCTGAACATGTTTTATTCAAGGAATTTGTAACTAAAAAGAGAAAAAATCCGTCTACTAAGCTTCCCTCTGTTAATTTACCTAATCCAACACCTCAAATCGTTGTTGATAGTTCAAAAAACTAACATCTTCTATCCTTCTTGGCTATCAAAACGTAAGAGGTCTATGTAGCAAGCTTCCTACTCTTTATTTAAATAGTCTTTCCTTTCAATTTAAAATAATCGTTTTTACCGAAACTTGGTTAAGACCGGATATTTTAAATTCTGAAATTCTTTCTGCTAACTTTACTATTTTTAGGCGTGATCGCATGTTTTGTCGTGGTGGTGGAGTACTTATAGCTATTGACGCTAGTCTCTCGGCAGTGCAAATTCACTGACTCAAGTGAATGATATCCCGAATTTGTACTGAACCTATTTCTATCCCTGAGGATATATACCACCCATCTTTGGAGGTGTCGATCGGCCTACCAGTTTCTTCTTCTGGCTTGATTAATATATCAAGGGAGTGTGTCCGTTGCTTTCGGAAATCCGATTTTGCTAAACTAGCACAGCTTCTATCGCAAACTGATTGGTCTCGTCTTCTTGCGTGCGGTGACATGAATAGAGCAATTGAGATCTTTTATTCGACATTGAACTCTTTGTTCGATGTTTGTATTCCATCTGGTTTACCACAGAGGTCGCATAGACCAATATGGTTTACTAGGGAACTAGCAAGTTTGAATTATAAAAAGTCGAGACTTTATATGAAGTTTAAAGAAAGTGGCTCATCTTCTGACTTCTCACTTTATGTAGTCGCACGTTCCAACTTTCTGATGGGAAATAATAGCAAGTATCAGGAATATTTGAGAAGATGTAGAATTCAGTTTAATAGGGATCCGAAAAGTTTCTATGATTTCGTCAACTCGTAACGTAGGATATCGACATTTCCGAACCTGATTGTGTTTGAAAATGGGTCGGCTACAGGGGATCAAGCTATCGCTGATCTCTTTGCCGACTTTTTTCAAACAATTTATTCCTCTCGTGATTTTATTGATGGGCAGACTTATCCTTATAAGTTGAATGCTTCCAATTGTGTATTCCATCCCTTAATTATGGAAAGTTTACTTTTAGGTGAGTTGATGGCCACCAAGCCTGTATTCTCACCTGGACCCGATGGAGTGCCTGGCTGTGTGCTACGGCATTGCGCTGATGGTCTTTGTAAACCTTTGTTAAAGTTGTTAAATTTGTCCGTTGAATCTTGCACCTTTCCACAAATTTGGAAGGAGTCTTACATAATTCCCCTCCTTAAAAAAGAAAACAAGTCTGATGCAAATAATTATAGAGGTATATCTAAGTTGTCTGCTATTCCTAAAATAATTGAGAAGTTGATAACTTCTCAAATTCAACATTTATGTAAATCTATTATTTCACCTATTTAACACGGATTCGTGAAAAGTAGATCTACAACCACTAAGTTATTGGAATTCACGTCTCTCGTAATTAAGGGATTTGAAAATAAATTGCAAACGGATGTAATTTATACTGATTTTAGTAAAGCGTTTGATTCGGTCAACCATGCGCTTCTCCTACACAAACTTGACCTCTTAAGGTTTCCTAAAAATTTAACTTAATGGATTTCTGACTACCTTTTAGGTCGGTTCCGAAAAGTACATTTCAAGGGCTCTGTCTCTAAGCCAGTTATTGTAACTTTTGGTGTACCTCAAGGTAGTCATCTTAGTCCCTTACTATTTACATTATTTATAAATGATTTGCCCTCAATTTTTAAATACTCTCGGGTTCTTATGTACGCTGATGATGTAAAAATTTGTCTATCCTATTGCGACTCCGAGGCAAGCTGTATTTTGCAAAATGAATTGGATAATTTCCACTTGTGGTGTTCTACAAACCTGCTTAATTGAAATTGTAGTAAATGTAATTTAATGTCTTTTTATAGGGGTACCCCCCATTTAAATTCTTATAAGCTTGCCAATACAGTTCTAGAGCGAGTCGAGGAGTACGAGGAGCTACAGACGATCCTTGCTGGGGTGGAAGCAATCCTAAATTCAAGGCCCATTGCTCCACAATCTGACGACCCAAACGATGGCGCTGCGCTTACACCGGCTCATTTGCTAATTGGCACGTCATTGCTAAATGCTCCAGAAGAATGCTTACTCAAGGCTGAGTCTGATTCTCAACTGCGTTATTTGGATAGATGGCAGAAGGTGACGTTTCTCAAGCAGTAATTTTGGAACCTTTGGCATCGCGACTACATTCACACTTTGCAAGAACGCTCAAAGTGGACAACAACACAGCCCAACATTCGTGAGGGACAACTAGTACTGGTTCATGAGGACAACACACCGCCTCAACATTGGAACTTGGCACGCGTTACATTAGCAATCCCTGGAAAGGATGGAAGGATCAGAGTGGTGGATGTCAAAACCCGCACTGGAACTTTGCGGCGGCCAATTCATAAAATCACACCACTACCTAACAAAATACTTGAAACGAAAGTGGATCCTTTCAACGGCGGGAGGATGTCTGAGCAGTATATTTAGATTTATAAGGTGCTTCCCAAAATGATAAGACACATTTTTTCTTAACATTATTTTTCGCGTAATTCAATTGTATTTTAAAATTTAAAAAAACTAATAATGCAGAATGAAAGAATAAATCAAGGGCTATAAAAAAGTAGTATTTCGTGGAACTTATAGCATTCCCTGGAAAAGTAATTTGGGTTTAGCATGAGTAACTTACAAATTCGCATGCTTGCAGCCTTCCCAGAATGATAAGACACTGTTAAAAAAATTGAAATTGGCGCCTGATATTAATTTTTTTGGTGGTTATTATTAATTATAATTAAAATTTAATTAACCCTAAGTAGTTTGCGTCACTTTACAGTGCAGCGGGAGAAAAAAAAAAGATTTATTATTGCTTTTTCGTCGTCGGCCATGAATATTAGCCAAATTTGTGTATAAATTGGACGCAGTCGGACGGTTATTGTTTTTTTTTGTTTTAATTCTTAAGAATATGGCATAAAATGTATTTCTAGACGTAAACCGACACCGATTGAACGTTGAAAAAGGCACATTTAAAAAAAAAACGAGCAAATCGACCGCGTTTTGCTCCCAATTTGATGCAGTTAATGGTCAAAAAGTGACCCCCAAGACAGATTTGTGTATACAAAATTTATCGGAACATATTGTCAGATGAATTCTTAAAAAAATAACACATTTGACACTCTATCACAAAGCATCAAGTATCGATTTAGCACCTAAAAACCTGGCAAAAGACTGGGATATGGTAACCAATAATTTACATGTGTGAATTTTATATGTATAAATTGTATTTTTTTTATAAGATAATTTTTTTTACCCTGTACCCATTGAAAAAAAGTTAAATCTTGATAATTCAGATGTTTTTCGTCATTATTGACGGAATTTGAGAAAGGATACCCTTTTTTTCTCTAGAAGAAATTTCGGCTGCGGCACACTAATGGTGTGGGGGGCATTAAACAAGTTTGGAACGTTGATCTAGCTCCTGAATGAATAGCTTATATTAAATTCAGGTGTTAGAGAGTATTCTATTACCATATTTAAGTGAAAATCGGAAAATTTCGTATGTATTCATGCAAAATAATGAGGAAATTCAAGCCATACGGCTTAAAAGGGGCCTTTTTAGCGGATTGCTTCGTTCAATTAATGAATTGCCAGCATGATCCCCGGATCTAAATCCACTTGAAAATGTTGTGGAAATACTAACTAGACGTGTTTGTAAAGAAAACACAAAGTTTGACATCATCCATGACAATAAAATCGCAATTTTGCAAGAATGGAGTCAGCTTGAACCAGAGTTGTTGATGACGTTAGTAAATTCCAAGAAAAAAATGATTTTTTATGTTGGAAAATATATGGGATCCACCATAAATGAATTAATTGATAAACTTATGTAAAATTAAAAATCTATTTTTATATATTTTTGCGTTAAAAGCGCTAAATTTAAAAAGTGTCTTATAATTTTGATACAGTTGCAAAACGCCCTTTTCAGTATTTTGTTAAATAAAATAAAATCAATCGTTTAATTTATAAATAAAACTTATTAAAACAATTAGTTACTTCCAAACTAACAATGTAAATAAACTTTTACGGTCAGATCTACTATAACTTCAAAAATATTTAACAAAAACAAAGTGTCTTATCATTTTGGGAAGCACCTTATATTATACATTTAATTACTGAAACATAAAATACTAATGTTAGAATGTTTGATATTTTGCCCATATGGCAACATTGTAACTTGAATAATCAATTTGTACAATACTGTTATTGAGAGAGAGAGAGAGAAATCTTTTGGCGCGTTTTTGCCTTTGCACTTTTCAACTCTCACACACTTGCATAATATATTATATTTCCAACTGAACGGACACGAAATTAAACAGAAGTGCGAAAATTAAAACGGCTGTAATTTATTGAAGTCTGGAAGGTTTAGAACTGGCTGAAAGAGAGTATATATTGCAAATAACAATATTCTTTGTTTAATATTACGCTTGTTATTCGGTTTTTTCGATTAAGGCGTTAAAAGGGGCGTGACATCCAAAATTTCAATAAAGCCTCATCTGCGTATGATATAGACCTACCAAATATTGAAAACAAGATTTATGTAAATAGCTTAGTGTCTCTGAGATAGGCGAATGCATTTTATTTTATTTATTGTGGGCGGCAGGGGCGTGGCAACCAAGATTTGAAATAAACTTGATCTGCGTTCGTTATTTATCTACCTACATGTCAAAATTGGCTGCTCTAGCTTCTGTAGTTTCCGAAACGCGTTCATACAGACGGCCAGACAGACAGACAGACAGGGCTCAATCGACTCGGCTCGTCATCCTGACCAAGAATATATATATAGTTTGTGGGGTCTGACACGCCTTCTTCTGCCTGTTACATACATTCGCACAAATGTTATTAAGTTTATTATTAATTATATTAACCCTCTAATACCCAAGAATGTCTCAAGACACAATCGGTTTATTTGAATTTAAATTTAATATTTTTTTCGGTAAGCCAACACTACGCCAAACATATGATCAAAAGCTCATTAAGCTCACTTGAGCTTTAGCGGTACTTTTATTTTGGCATTTACACAAAATTGTTTTTTTGCTCGCATGAAACGTAGTGGCTGCAGAGTGCGATTTGTTTGGTTTATTTAAACAGACCTTAGTCAGATTAATTAAGTTGATACTTTTTTCCTTAAACGTATGTTTGTTTACTAACTAATTGAAGTTTTATTTATGCGAATGTATAAAAATTGTGCTGTGCAGCAGTGAAAAACCTATGAGTGTCTTGAGACACGCTTGGGCTTCCAGGTGTACTTTTTTTGCGAACTTTTACATGCAATTTTCCCATACAAAATGATGGTTTTTAGACCCTTTACTTTAAAAAAGTAAAAAGGGTCTATTAGTTTAGTGCAAAGAGGAAATGTGTGTAACACCCAGAAGGAGGCGTGGCAGACCCCACAAAGTATATATATTCTTGATCAGGACGAAAAGACGAGTCGATATAGCCATGTCCGTCTGTCCGTCTGTCCGTCTGTCCGTCTGTCCGTCTGTCTGTCTGTCCGTCTGTCTGTCCGTCCGTATGAACACCTAGATCTCAGCAACTATAAGAGCTAGAGACACCATATTCGAGATTTAGATTCACCTATTTCGCGAGCAGTACGAGTTTGTTTTAGATTTTGAATACCTGCCCCCCTTCCCCCGCAAACCGCAAAAAGCTACTGTAGCCACAGTTTTAAAGCTATTGATTTGTAATTTGGTACGTAACTACCTTATTACATTCTCTATTTGCCCTGTGAATTTCGTTTCGTTCGGATATGAAACAGCGAAAATATGGAACGGACAATTTGCCGCACTATGCAGAGGGGGGGTGGTGTGCCTTGCATACGCGTGAAGGTTAGTGTGTGTGCCTTTGACTGTGTTTGTACATGCGTAATGTTAAA
This sequence comes from Hypselothyrea guttata, assembly GCA_035045125.1. NCBI lineage: Eukaryota > Metazoa > Arthropoda > Insecta > Diptera > Drosophilidae > Hypselothyrea > Hypselothyrea guttata. The sequence goes on along the minus strand of JAWNNJ010001236.1, from coordinate 14,934 downwards.
GTAAAGGGTCTTCTACTGTCGGTTACGTCCGACTGTAGCCTCCGTCCCACTGATCTGCCCCGTCCATATATTTTTTGTTATAAAAAGAATCGGGAAACAACATTTAAATAGCAAAGAACAATGTATGAAAACTAATTCAGAAAACTTTTAAATTATCGGAATTAATTATTTATCAACAGTTATATGTTATATGTTTGATTATATGTTTGTTATATGTTTGATTCTGCTATATCTGACGATGAATTGTCATGTCAAATTACGAGAAAAGTGATAATTTTGACATTTGAAAATGCATTAAAAGTCACACTAAATGATGTCTACATCTTGAATTAAAATTGTACCTGCTGTGGCTCTTAAAGCGTGTAAGAGCAAGGTGAAAAGGGTGGTAAAGGGGGGAAATATTAAACATCTAAAAAATCTTTATCACCGTACAACATAGGACAACTTACACACTAAAAATAGTGTCTCTAGCTCTTATAGTTTCCGAAATATAAATTTTCATCCGGACAAATTTTATATATTATACTTAAATGCCCAAGCGTGTCTTGAGACACGCATCCATATATTGCCACCTTACAGGTAAACGAAAGCTCTCATAAACTTTTTGAGCTCATTTTAGAACTCAGGAGCCACTCTTTACCCTAGAAAAAATTGTTTGGTTCAATTTGCCTCATTAGTTTAGATTTGGGCATTAGAGTGTTAATATAATATTAATATAATAAGTTATATTAATTATTAAGTTTATTAAGTTATTAACCCTGTTTTTTTCCATTTTCAATGGGTACAGGGTATAAATATTCGGACGGGGCAGTTCTGTTGGCCAGAGGCCAACAGGCATAGAAAAAAAAAAATAAATAAAATCCATTTGGAGGCACATCTGAGTCAAACAATTAATTATACCCTGTGCCCATTTGAAAAGTGAGAAAAAGAGGATTAAAAACTTTGTCAGATTGTATGTAACAGGCGTGGTAGACCACACAAACTATATATATTCTTGATCAGGGAGACAAGTTGAGTCGATTTAGCGATGTCCGTCTGTCTGTCCGTCTGTTTGTGTGTCCGTCTGTCTGTATGAACGCGTCGATCTCAGCAACCACTAAAGCTAGAGCTGCCGATTGGGTTGCTATTGGTAGGTAATTATCCTACGCAGACTAAGTTTGTTTCGAAAATTGGATGCCACACCCCCTTTACGACCAAAAATCAATAAAACTCACACAACCTCGTGTTTTTATACCCTGTGCCCATTTAAACCAGTAAGGACGGAGCTACAGTCGGACGTAACCGACTGTAGTAGACCCTGTATTTTGTGTTTTCTTCGCTGCTTTTTATCCGATCGTAATGCAATTCACAGCATTGATGGAGAAGGCCATAGACTACGTGCATGCCAAATCCTGTATATTTACCATTAAAATCATAGCATTAAAACCGAAAACTGTTGCAAAATTGTTTTTCAATTAGCAGACCAATGTGAAGAGTTATCAAAAAACTAAAACAAACTTGATCTGATTGCCGCATAGGAGAACCTAAAAAGCAAAAAATGGTATTTTTAGGTTTTATACTTTGGAAGATCTAGGTGATTATATTTTTAAATATATTATCTGTTAATATCTTCGCTGTTTCTTATCCGATTGTAATGCAATTCAAAGCATTAATGGAGAAGGCCATAGACTACGTTCATGCCAAATATCGTATCTTTACCATTAAAATCATAGCTTTAAAACCGAAAACTGTTGTAAAATTGTTTTTCAATTAGCGGTCCAATGCGAAGAGTTATCAAAAAACTTAAACATATTTGATGTAATTGCTGCATTGGAGAACCTAAATACCAAAAAATTGTGTTGCTAGCTCTTCTAGTTTCCAAGATCTCGTTGTCTGTTTTTTGTTTTTCGCGGTTAGCGAGTGAATGGGGAGAGATATCAAAAATCTAAAACAAACTTGATCTGCTTGCAGCATAGGAAAATCTGCATACCGAAAATGGTATATCTAACTCTTATAGTTGCTGAGATTTAGATTTTCATACGGACGGACAGACGGACAGACAAACAGACAGACGGACAGACGGACATGGCTATATCAACTCAGCTCGTCGTCCTGAGTCAGAATATATATAGTTTGTGGGGTCTACCACGCTTCCTTCTGCCTGTTACACACAGCTGTCATTTGCACTAAATTAATAGACCCTTTTATTTTTTTTTAAATACAGGGTCTAAAAATGGGAAAAACAGGGTTAATAACTTTGTCAGAATGTATGTAACAGGCAGAAGGAGGCGTGGCAGACCCCACAAAGTATATATATTCTTGATCAGAGTGACGAGCTGAGTCTATATAACCATGTCTGTCTGTCTGTCTGTCTGGATGAACGCTGAGATTTTCTAAACTATAAAAGCTAGAAAATTTGGTCTCCGATCCGATTTGGTCTCTTTTGATAGGTGTATACCATACGCAGATCAAGTTTATTTCAAATCTTTGATGCCACGCCCCTGCCGCCTACAATGAACATAAATATATTTCATTGACATACGAATCGATATACATCAATTTTATCTTTATTAGTTGGTCGAGTACAAAATTATCTACCAATTCTGTGAATTTCATCAAAATCGGTCCATTATTAAGAGAATTATGATGATTTAAAATATTTGTACATTTGTAGCAGCCATATGTATGTATGTATGTACATATGTGTATATGTGAATGGTCAAGTGCTCACCAGCTGTTTGACCGCCGCTAGTTTGCGAGTGGCGTTGCCATACCGCTTGCCCGCTGCTCAAACGTTTGCTAAATAATTACTTAATCAGAGATAACAAATGTTTATATATAATATATCGGGGAGAAACACATTTTATATATCTAATAATAACAAACTATTGTGAATAAAAGGCATATTAATAATTATAAATCATAATAAATATGAACATTTTAACTTTGAAAATTTGGCGCCTATTTTGCCATTCACAATCTTCACCTTTCGATAGGCGCTGCCGATAGCCAATTCTTAGACCGATTTGTGCGCTTCGTTCGATCGCCCTGTGTAAGTGCGTTCAATTATTGTTGTACTATTGCTTATAAATAAATTAAATTATGTTTAAAATATTTAAAATTATATACCGTATGTGCGAGCGCGCAGCGCGAGCTGCGGCACAGGGTACAAGACAGTCGGGCTTGCCCGACTGTCAGGTCGAGCGCGCAGAGCGCGCTAGATTTTTTGAACATAAAATGTTGAATACCAAACGTAATATTAAACATAGAAGGTTGTTATTTGGAACATAAGCTCTCTTGTATTATATTTAACTATCCTGAAAAGCACATTGAAATCGGTTAAGAAACACAGGAGATATAAGATTCACAATAGTTAAACTAAAAAGTTCAAAAACAAGCGTAATATTAATCATAGAATGTTGTTATTGTTGAATATATACTCTGTTATACAAGGTATAAGACAGTCGGGCCCGTGAATATATACTCTGTTATACAAGGTATAAGACAGTCGGGCCCGTCCGACTGATCTGCTCCGCCCATTCTGGTTTTATAATGCAATATTATCGGATAAGAATCAGGTCAAAATGAAACAAACTATTATCTGTATAGAGGGGATATGTTGCATGTACGTTATGTTTATTGTAATCGGTAGCGAATTTGGGAAGAAAAAATGTGAAATTCATTTGCACATGAAGTACAGGTCTGTTACGGCTGGTTATATCCGACTGCAGCCTTCCCGTTTGAATTTGCATGTAAATCAGTGACTCGTATACATAGAATCATTAGAATTTCGTTTTGGGAGAGGCGGCGGAGTTTCTGGTCTGTCCAGGCTCTTGCTATTGGTGTATGTTTCCTTTATATCTGTACCAGTGAACTGCATGGGTATCTCATATTCGACAGCCTGATATTGCATATTTGAAAAGTATTGCTCGAAAGGTTTCGACGACGAATGTACGTTATCAAAACCAATAAGTTCTGTGGTCGCTTTTTTTGATCTGAATATAAATAAAAATAATATATATATTATTTACGTTTAATACAAAACACTTAAAATACTTTCTTCATCAATGAGTTATCCAAAGAAGTCTTACTAAATTTTGACTCGGCTATTGTTGATATAGAACACGCTTTCTCGGATTCCTTCAGTACTAATACATTATTAGAGCCTTCCAGTAGATGTGGATATGATTTAATACCAAAATATGCAAATATTGCTCCAAATATTGTTGATAAAATGAATATTAAGCAGAGCATGGCAATGGTAAATTGTTTTTCACTACGATCGATCCAAATCTCATTTGGATCTATATTCGTTTGCACTTTAGGTACATGCCAGGGCTGACAATATAGCGGAGATATAACTAAATCGTCTTTATTTATCATACAAAATGTGTACGTCTGATTTTCCAACAATGGATCAATAACTAAGTAGGGTTCCTCATATTCCATACAATTATAATCCACATCATTTCTGAAATCTGCACCGTCAGCATCAGGCAGAGTTGTAAACCAAATTATGTTTAATTGATCAGATGTGTCATAGCCATCAATTTGGGCGCGTACGCTATTATTATCGAAGAAATCCAAAAGCAAATCGTATGTAGGTGGTTGAAAAATAAAATTTCCTGTATTAAAGGCGGTCTTGTCCTGCGACTTAGTTTCTGAATTGATTGGTTTCTCCAAATCGATTTCTTCCGAGCAACTAAATTGGAGAATTGCACCATACGTACTTTCATCAGTAGGATGTTGCACATATTCTTCATTGAAAATTGAATCTTCACTGGGTTTCTCAGTAGTTCCCATTCCACTGCCAAGCCAATCAATGGTGGAAAGCTCTGTGTCAGTAAATATATTATCAGGATCGCAGTTCAGATCAAGTGCATTGATTTCATCAAAGAATTTACCATACATAGCGTAAGGCAAGCGACAGTAGGGTGCGCTCACAAAGCCGCTTTTATTGTCTTTATAGAAATCTAACATTGAACGTAGTTTGCAATCGCAAAACCAATTATTCGGCTCAAGATCATATATAAGACGGTTTCCACCAATTTGTAATGTATTTTCACTCATTTGTGTAAGAAAATTATGTTTCAAGTCGACCAAAATAAGTTTATTCGACAAATCTTCGAATACAGTATCCTCTAACGCAGTTATAAGGCAATATTTCAAAAAGAGATATCTTACATTTGGAGTGCCGGTAAATATGCGTTTGCTGAGTGGTCCATTAAAATTGTTATGGCTCAAGTCCAAGTGCAATAATTTTTCCAGACAAATGTTTTCAAAAGCACTTAAGTTACTATTGAAATTTATGCCCGAATTCATTCGCAAGTGCGTTAAACTTAACTGAACCGGTTGTAAAATTGACATGCTTATGCTAGGCATTTTAAAATCTATCTCTAGTTTCCGCAACGAGTAGAGACCCAGAAGTGCTCCATGACTTAAGTATTTCAGTTTCAAATTGAGCCAAGTCATATGAAACACCTTAGCAAACATCGGTGTGCTAAATACTCCACTTTTGATCTTCATATATTCGCCATTTCTTAGAATAATTTTAAGCACCGTGACATTTACATTAATCCACTTGTTGTACAGATAATGATGTATCTGATTAGAAACTACAAAATTTGTAATCAAATCGCATCCACTAGCACTCATTACATCTGCGGCATCCTTATAAACATTGACATTATCATTGCAGTCCATGCGACATGATACCTCATAGCACCCTTTTTTATTTGAAACTGAGGGTGATTCTGAAAGTTTGCTGTTGTTTTTGGTTAGTAAAAGTGTTATTATATATATATATGTATGTATATATGTTTACCCTATTGTCTCCACTGTAAAATTGAAGTTACCGTTGTCCATGTTATCGCTCAATTCATCATTTACGCTTAGGCTTGTGCTAATATCTCGATCTATATCCAGCCCAACGGAATTATCCTGATTATTGACCCATAGTACAATGCATGTAACAGAGATAATAATACATATGCCAATGCCAAATATCAGTAAAATCCAAGCGAAAATTTTTTTCTTTGAGTTTCCGTTATTAACTCTGTAAGAATATAGTGTAAAAATATGTTTCTTTAAATGGGATATTCTATGCAATCTATTAAATGTAAATAAGCATATTTTCAAAGCCTTACCTATTAAAAATGGGTGAAAACAGGGTTAACAAAAAATTTGAAAGAATGTATGTATATTTCAAAAACTGGGTACCACGCCCCCGTTACGCCCAATACCAATAAAACCCACACAACCATAAAAAGAATTCAACATAAAAAGTTGAATAACAACCCACTGCACAGTGGTCCGCCCCATACGACAAAAATAAAAAAAACCAAATCAAAAATTTAAGTTTTTAACAATGCCAATCATCTCTTAAATAAATTATCTTTACGAAACAATGGTTGCATTCACTAGGTTACCGCTCCATGGATCGATTAAAGAATTGCAACACTCCGCTCCATGTAACCTGGTGAAAGCGTTTGATACAATTTGCAACTTGCAACAGTCTTTTATGCAGAAAGTCTTCAAATAATTAATTTTTAAAATGCATACAGTTCTTTTTGATTTATTTCTTTACATTTTGAATTGAAATCAGCTGTTTTTATCGACTATCGATGAATGCAGCGGAAAAAGCAGCGATGGATCAGAAAAATTTTATGATCCATGCGCTGCAATTTTATGATGCATTCAGGGTTGCTTTCATCGGTTATCGGGTGATCGATCCATGGAGCGGTAACCTGGTGAACAGTGTTGCCAGGTACTGAGCGCTTAAATAGGCTAGATTTTGCGTAAAAATTGGCTAAAATAGGCCAAAAATAAAAAAAAATATGCTAAAAAACAAGCTATATATTAAAAAGCACGAAAATGTACCAAATTATACGAATTTTAATGCCTTTATTCAATTAAACAGGTTACAAAATTGTCTTTTCTATTAAGACAGATATTTTGGTTGTATTAGTCCCAAGTTGTTGACAAATTTTCTGCATCTTTTGGGACGAGGAATTAGCCTATCAATTTTGGGATACCAAATTCTTGGAAAATTTCATTATAACAGCAAGACTCTTCTTCGCAATTGGGAAACGCCGCGGCTCGCCGTCCACTACCCATTTTGGAGTTATTAAATCAATTTTATAATATACCTAAATAATTTAACAATATTTAAGTGAAAATGCCACGAAAATTGGAATCAGATGCCCCTATTAAAAAGTATGGCCAAGTCAAATGAGCTCTCTCGAAAAAAATAAATAAAAAACGGTAAACATAACATAAAAGTAATATTTGTGAATGATATAAAATACAAGACTTATCATTTAACACCAAAATTATGAATTTTGGATGTATAACAAGCCAGTTATGATCGGACAAAGTTGTCAATTTTAAGTGTGCTATTTCTATGGCCATGGCTGTATATAGTTTGTGGGGTCTGGCACGTCTCCTTCACCTTGTTAAATACATTATGACAAAGTTACTAACCCTGTTTTTCCCATTTTTCAATGGGTACAGGGTAAAAAAATATGCTACAATATTTTTAAAAATATGCTAGATTTATGGTTATAGGCTATTTACAAAATTTATAGGCTAGATCACTTAAAAATAGGCTAGATCTAGCCTGAAATAGGCTAAACTGGCAACACTGCTGGTGAATGCAACCAATGGTTATTTTGTAGTGTGACCGTTCGCTCTTTGTAAAAAAATCCTCCAAAGTTAGACTACGTGTGGCTCTATTCATTGAGTTGCGTTCTGTTTTGAAGTGACGCCAACATTTACAGTACAAGAATTTTAAAATTTAAAGTTACAATAAATTTTTATTAAAATCGATATTGTTTGTATAGGTATTAACTATGATTTGAAATATGTACATATATAACACATTGTATATTGTCGTATATCGTCTGAAACAAATAAAAAATTAACGCCTTCTTTTGTGACAGTGTTTTTCGTGTTATTTCTGTTCATTCCCTTAAACTTTTAGTTGTGACTCCGGTCGATTCCGATGATCATATATACAACAATTCTTTATTAATATTAATAGATTATAATACAAAAAGAATCAGCTGCCGGAAGCTGCCCAGGGCTACAATATTTTTATCGGAATGTTGATATTTGTGTTTTTTAGTTTCTGCATTTTACAAAAATACAGCAGCCAAAGTTTTCAACTTGATATAGCCATGTCCGTCTGTCCGTCTGTGTGTCTGTCCGTCTGTCCGTCTGTCCGTATGAACACCCAGATCTCTGCAACTAAAAGAGATAGACACACCATTTTTTTGAATGCAGGTTCTCTATTATCGTACGCAGTACGAGTTTGTTTCCGATTTTTGATATCTCGCCTCCTTCATCCGCGAATCATCAAAAATCAACACCTATCTCAAAAATCTCGAAAACAATAAGCGCCACAGCATCCACAATAATAGCGCTACTGACTTGTAATTTGGTATGTATGTAGTCTATGGTATTCTTCACCGATGCTATATGATTATTTATGATTTGAATTAGAAATAGAAATGGCATGTACGTAGCCTACAGAATTATCCGTCGATGTTGTGAATTACGTTACAAACGGACAAGAAACAGCGAAGTTATGTAACAGACAATTTTCTTATATATGTATGTAAGTGCCACTACAGCCACAGTTTAAAAGCTATAGACTTAGAATTTGGCATGTACGCAGCCTAATGCATTATCCATCAATGCTATAAATTACATTAGGAACGAAAAAGAAACAGCGAAGATAGATCAGACAAAGAAGCCACCTAGATCTTGCAGACTATAATAGCTAGAAATACTATTTTTTGGTATTTAGGTTCTCTTATGCAGCAATCAGATCAAGTTTGTTTTGGTTTTTTGATAACTCCTCTCTTTCCTTCGCTAACCGAAAAACCAATTTAGCAACAGTTTGTAGTTTTAAAGCTAAAGATTTGGGATATGGCATGTACGTAGTCTATGACAATCCCCATCGATGCTGTGAATTACATTACGATCGGATAAGAAACAGCGAAGAAAACACAAAGTACAGGATCTACTACTGTCGGTTACGTCCGACTGTAGCTCCGTCCTTACTGGTTAATATTAAAGTTAAGTTATCTTGAAAAATAAAGCACATATAATATTTGCGCCGATCGTTCCTATGGGAGCTATTGGATATAGTCAGCCGATGTGGCCAATTTTTTTTATAACAAATTACAAATATTTTTATAGATTTTTGTTGAAAATTTCATAACAATATCTCCACTATAACTATTTAGTATGTCGCATACTTCCATACAAACCGGACCACTGTGCACTGGAACAGGCGGCGATAGCTTGCCGTGATCTGGAGCTTGACTTCCGTTCGTTCATGAGGCAAAATACGAGAGACGGATTTTTTGAATTGCGAAAAACATTCAAAAAATGAAACGCTGGGTTCAACTCTATGGAGGAGCGTTTCAATAGTTTAAAACTATTAAATGAACCTGCTGGAGCAACTCAGCGCAAGGTCTCTGTGTCTTGGGATCGGAATCAGCTGCAGATCCCGTCTACTTTGGCTTGGCCACTTACACCCGTGTTATCCAACAGTCAGCCGAAATTAATGTCTTTCAATTCTCCGCTGCCTGCCGTGCTTTCTGGAAACGACATCTTAGCTGCATCCTCTGTTAAGATTAACGTACCAGAAACCGTTATACCAACGGCTGTACAAGCTCCTACCGTACCCACCCAATCCAACTCACCTAATCCTCTTAGAAAATTTCCCGCCTTGCACCGGACACTACGTCCGACGACATTAAAGCCTACCTTAATTCCAAAATACAAGCCTCCAATATTTTGTTGGAGAAATTTATTTTTAAATAAGCCCGAGATGTGTCTTCCTTCAAAATAAGCGTTCCGGCCGATTACACTCCTTGTTCTTCTTCTTTCTCTCCTAATATTGCAAAAAACTAACCTCCTTAATATCTGTAGCGTAACAAAATGTTCGTGGCCTTAATACTACTTAGCATGCTGTATGTAAATAGTTTATCTTTCGGTTTTCATGTCATAGTTCGTACTGAAACTTGGTTTTTAGATCCTGTACTTTAAAAAAGTAAAAGGGTCTATTAATTTAGTGCAAATGACAGCTGTGTGTAACAGGCAGAAGGAAGCGTGGTAGACCCAACAAAGTATATATATTCTGACTCAGGACGACGAGCTGAGTTGATTTAGCCATGTCCGTCTGTCCGTCTGTTCGTCGTGTGTGTCTGTGTGTCTGTCCGTCTGTCCGTATGAACACCTAGATCTCAGCAACTATAAGAGCTAAAGATACCACCTTTCCGGATTTAGGTTGTCAGCTAATGCAAGCAGATCAAGTTTGTTTCAAACTTTTAATATCTCGCCTCCTTCATCCGCGAATCATCAAAAATCTACACCTACCTCAAAAATCTCGAAAACTATAAACGCCACAGCAGTCACAGTAATATCGCTACAGACTTGTAATTTGGCATGTACGTAGTCTATGGCATTCTCCACCGATGCTATACATTTATTTATGATTTGAATTAGAATTAGCGAAGATATGCAAGAGACAATTTTTTTTCGAATGTTTATTTATTATTTATTAAATATATCCTTAAGTTAGACTTTACAATAAGTATTAAAATCTTATATACTAATAGGGAAATAACCACTTATATTTGTGGGTTATGGACGGCGGCCCTAAGAATCGGTAGCTGGAAGTCGTTTGTTGGGGTGCTCGGATAGTTTCAAGGAGTAATTGGATTTACGTTGCTGAATTTCCGCTACTACGGATGTAATGTTGAGGCCTGAGTGGATGTTGTCATTTCGCATGTACCATGGTGCACCAGTTAATGTTCGTAGAATTTTCGATTGAACTCGTTGGATAATATCCTTGTTCGTGCTGCTTGCGTAGCCCCAAAGCTCCCAACCGTATGTCCAGATGGGTTTAATTGTGGAGTTGTAGAGAAGGACTTTGTACTCTAGGCTAAGAGGTGATCTCGGATTGATTAGCCAGTGGAGGTGTAACGCTTTGGATACCAAGGTATGTTACCGAATTGGATTGTGGAATTTGCACGTTATTTAGTGTAAGTGGAGGGCAGTCGCCATGGTTAAGCGTGAACGTAACATGTTTGCATTTTTGCTCATTGACCAAGATCCGCCAGTCTGCAAGCCATTTTTCGATGCAATAAGGCGAGTATTTGTTGGGATATCTGAGGTGTACAGGATATATAGGAAAGGTCCTAGTACACAACCTTGTGAAACTCCAGCTTTTATTGGGTACTCGTTCGAGGTATGGGAATTGCATCTGACTGAAAATACCCTTTGGTTGAGGTAAGATGCCAGTAACTTATGGGATTGTTTGGATTTTATACATTAGACCTTCCAGCCAGACGCGGTCAAAAGCTTGGGCGACATAAAGATAAATGGCTGTGCAGTATTCTCGGCGTTCAAATGCTGTGCGGATTTCCAGTGTAATTCGATTGACCTGTTCAATTGTTTCATGCTTTTCTCGGAATCTGAATTGATGTGAGGGGATAATGTTGTGGGATTTGACGTATGGACCAATGCGTAGTATAATTACTTTTTCCAAAAGCTTGGATTGACTTGGGAGTAAGCTTATTGGCCTATACAACGGTTGCGATTTATCCTTTCCTGGTTTTGGGATCATGACGAATATGGATTTCTTCCACTGCTGAGGATAATAGCCGAGCTTGGCTATAGCATTAAATAGTTTAGTGGCATAGTTTATAGCGCAATCGGGCAGTTCTATTAGCATTTTGGATGTTATTAGGTCATGGCCTGGAGATTTTTTAGGCTTGAGTTTTTCTTTAATTGCTTTGGAAACCTCTTCTTGTTAGAAAATCAGAGTCATACTTTGTTGGATATATGATGGTAATGGTAGTGCGAAAGAGTTCGTTGATGGATTTGGCTGGAAAACGTGTTGCAGATGGTTGCAAACACCGCTGCCTTTTCCTCGTCGCTACGGGCTCACTTTCCTGTGTTGTCCCTTATAGGTGATTGCGTCTCAGTCGGGGCACTTAGGCTGGGGTGCGCTTTCCAGAGTGGATGCTTAGTATTTGTTGGGCTTAGTTGTTCTATGTACTGGCGTTAAACTTGGTTTTCCTCGTTTTTTAAAGCTTTTCTTAGATTTCATGTTGCTCTTTTTATACCCTGTACCCATTGAAAAATGGGAAATACAGGGTTATTAACTTTGTCAGAATGTATGTAACAGGCAGAAGGAGCCGTGGTAGACCCCACAAAGTATATATATTCTTGATCAGGAAGACAAGACGAGTTGATTTAGCCTTGTCTGTCTGTCCGTCTGTCCGTCTGTCCTTCTGCATAAATAAAATACATTGACCAATTTGAACGCGTAGATCTCAGCAACTGTAAGAGCTAGAGCAGCCGTTTTGGTCATTTTTGAAAGGTGTATACCATACGCAAAACAAGTTTATTCCAAATTTTGTTTACCACGCTCCTACCGCGAGCAATAGCCATAAATATAAAACATTGACAAATTTAAGACATATAAATCTATTTAAATAACTTCTTTCTCCTACGAACTGTGGAGATGATTAATATCTACCAATTTTGCAAATTTCAATTATATCGGTCCATTATTAAAAGAATTATGATTAATTAAAGATATTTGTTTTTTTTTTTTGTAATTTAATTAATGTAAGTAGTAGTAGGCTATGCTAAACATATAATAATATCCCGATATACCATTGCCCTCCTCGTGGTGCGCGATTATATTTATTAATCGTTAGCGGATTCGAGTGGCGAAATAATATAAATAAAATATTTTTATTCAACATAGAAAGTTGGTATTCGGAATATAAATTGAATTAGATTCAAAATATATTTTAAATGGAATACTGTACTAGCAAGGCTGATCTTCGGTACAGGGTATAAGACAGTCGGGCTTGCCCGACTGTTATGTCTTGCGGGCGATAGCCCGCGAGATTTTTAGGATCAATTTTGAAGCTGGGGATCTGTTTTGTTGCCATTCTCGTCGTAGACGTCGCTTGATGAGAATAAAATTTTCAATTTGGCGATTGTTTACGTAACAGATTGATGAGTGAGGACGCTCTTGTCGAGTAGCGACTTGTACTGCTGCATTAAAAAAAACTTAACAAAGCTCAGCAATAAGCTATGTTTCACCGGGCGGTCCTACATACTGGCCAGCAGTTCCAAGGAAACTACCAGATCTCATAGACTTCGCTATCACCAGAAAAATTCCACGATCCACAATATGCGCAGAAACACTAGCGGATCTGTCTTCCGATCACTTTCCAGTGGTTTTTAACATCTCGGAAAAGCCACTCCAATTCGCACCTCCGCACAGACTAGTATTTAACAAAACAAACTGGTTTATGTATAAAAAATTCATAAGCACTCACATCGAATTTTAACCTCGCCTCCACTCAGATGCAGATAATGACACTTCCGTCAAAGCACTCGAGGCAACCCTTAACCATCTAACGGGCAAACTCGAAATAATGGTCGTACGAAGTTGGGATTTTTTTTGTGGTAAATATTGTCGACAAAAGCTTAAGTTTTGAATTTCATCCCAAAATATTGATTAGAACGCCCGCCAGGAGGAAAAAACTTTGACCGTCTACAGACGGTCTTGCCGGGCTGAGCGTAAAAAATCGCGCACCGCGCTGGCTGCTCTGCTTGCGAGTGCACAATTGCGGCCATAAATACTTCTAAGTAGAGATATCGTTATGAAATTTTCACCAAAAATATAAAAAATAATTTAAATATACTATAAAAAAATTGGCCACATCGGCTGACTATGTTCCTATAGCTCCCATAGAACCCTCTAACGCGCAAACACTCGAGTGTATCCATATTGTCGATCATTTAAATGCGAAATGGCCGACTTTATCTTTCGGTACGACCATTATTTCGAGTTTGCCCATTAGAGGGTTAACCACATTCTGGATACATAAATCTATTGCCTTATATAGGTAAAGTCGGCTATTTCGCATTTAAATGATCGACAATATAGATACACTCGAGTGTTTGCGATTTAGAGGGTTCTATTGGAGCTATAGGTTATAGTCAGCCGATGTGGCCAATTTTTTTATAGTATATTTAAATTATTTTTTTAGATTTTTGGTGAAAATTTCATAACGATATATCTACTAGAATTATTTATGGCCGCAATTGTGAACTCGCAAGCAGCGCAGCGATTTTTTACGCTCAGCCCGGCAAGACCGTCTGTAGACGGTCAAAAGTTTTTTCCACCTGGCGGGCGTTCTAATCAATATTTTGGGATGAAATTCAAAACTTAAGCTTTTGTCGACAATATTTACCACCAAAAAAAAATCCCAACTTCGTACGACCATTATTTCCAGTTTGCCCGTTAGAGGGTTAATTTAGTGCAAATAACAGCTGTGTGTAACAGGCAGAAGGAAGCGTGGTAGACCCCACAAAGTATATATATTCTGACTCAGGACGACGAGCTGAGTTGATATAGCCATGTCCGTCTGTCCGTCTGTCTGTATGAACACCTAGATCTCAGCAACTAAAAGAGATAGAGACACCATTTCTTGACATGCAGGTTCTCTATTATCGTAAGCAGCACGAGTTTGTTTCAGATTTTTCATATCTCGCCTCCTTCATCCGCGAATCATCAAAAATCTACACCTATCTCAAAAATCTCGAAAACGATAAGCGCCACAGCAGCCACAATAATAGCGCTACTGACTTGTAATTTGGCATGTGCGTAGTCTATGGTATTCCCCACCGATGCTATAAATTTATTTATGATTTGAGTTAGAATTAGCGAAGATATGCAAGAGACAATTTTTTTCAAAATGCGTATATGTGCCACTGCAGCAACAATAATAAAGCTACAAACTTGCAATTTGACATGTATGGAGCCTACAGAAAAATCCGTCGATGTTGTGAATTACATTACAAACGGACAAGAAACAGCGAAGTTATGTAACAGACCATTTTTTTATAAAT
>JAWNNJ010001234.1:0-25690 GCA_035045125.1 Hypselothyrea guttata | reverse complement strand
AACAGAAACTAGTCATACTTAGAGATACTTTATCTGTTAGTTGGCTTACAAATGACATTTTTAATTCCGTTAAATGCAGTCAAGTTGGCAGCTAAATGGCAGTATTATTAGAAGCTAAGTAGTTGATTTTATTAGTTACGGCTTGAAGGTCATAAATGACCTACAGGGAGTGGAAGTTTATGGAAAATTTTCTATCTGGTCTCAAAAGCATATAGAAGGTTTGAAAAAATGTTATACAAATTACAATAAAAAATATAATTAAAGAAATTTAAATAAGAAATTTTAATAAGAAATTTTAATAAAAAATTTTAATAAGAAATTTTAATAAGAAATTTTAATAAGAAATCTTAATAATAAATTTTAATATGATGAATTACAGTTAATTTGCATGAGGAAATCCTGAATAAGTATAAATTTTTTTACTAAAGTTCTCCTTGAAAAAATACTTTAAAATTTATTATTAAAGATAACTAGCGAAAAATTGCTTATAAATTTGATAAACGCTATGTAAACAAATGTATTCAGAAATTTTTTTTTTAAATTTTTAATAAAAATGTTGGACAAAAAGTATTACTAAGGAAAGCAAATTAGCAATATCATGAGATGACAAAAGCTTTTAGTTTTTACTTAATTTTGTTTGCTTAAAAAATATACTGCAAAAATTCAATTACAAGAGATTCAAAAAATGGACAAAAAGACCTACAAAATAGTTTAGTTTAGCCAAATTAATTGATGCACTATTACAAATTCGGCTGCATCCAAAGCTAACCTTTTACTTTGATTACCAAAACTGCTAAAATCTGCGGAAAATTGTCGCTTCGTGCTCGGGTTGCTTAGGTATAATTTTTTTTTTTTTGTGTCAGAAAAATCAAGTTGAAAACGTTTAAAGCCAGCTGCTGAATCGAGTGCTTGTAACATAAAAAGGCGTGTTCAATTAGCATGCTTCAAGCGCAATGCAAAAAGAAGAAATCAAAAGCAAAAAAATCGAAACGAAAAAGTCGAAAAACAAGCGCAGAAAATTGAACATAACGTTTCAAAGGAAAAACATACGAAGGAAAAAAAAAGCTAAAGAAAACACAGTTGGAAAATTAGCGCAGCGCCAAGGCACGGCCCCCAAGACGATAGGCAGAGGGACAGAGGGACAGAGGAGGGACAGGCTGACTGCACGGTGAGCTTGTTCAATTTAATTGAATTGCGAAGAGAGAAAAAATAAAATGAGACAAGCGAATACGAATCAAAAACAAAAAAAAACTAAAGCCGAGTCTACTTCAATTTACGGCTAAAGTTGCAGTTCAAGTTAACATTATAATGGATCAAGGCAAAGCGAGGGGAAAAATCTTATAGCCGCTGCTCAATCAAAATCGGACTGCAGACAGTTCAATTCGGTTAATTGATACGCACAATCTACTACTATATAGTACTATATATATAGATTTTGGTTCGTGCTCGACGTTGTGACCCACTAAGAGAACAAGTGCAAATACTGTAACGGACAACGGAGGTTAATGTTGCTGAAATGTCGAGAAATTACGGTTAGAGAAATTGCAACAAAATGTTCAGGTGAGAGAAACAGATCAGAGCCGGTTTACTGATCAACCCATAGACTTAATATAGAATGTGGTAATTGCTGTTATTGTTGTTTATCTTATTCTGGTTTTCTACTTATCGCGACTTGTACATATTTTATGGCCGCAGTTTATCGTTTATCTGCGTGTCGCACGCAATTGTCGCATTTGCCTAGGCAAGTTTGTGTCCTAAGTCATTCGTTTTTGTCGTTTGACATTGAGCACATTTTTGACATTTAACATTTTGTGCTAATTCATGCGCGTACACTGAACGAAAATTGGAATAGTTTTCCTAATTAAATCAAGAAATCAAGAAAGTCAATAAGTCAGAAAGTTCTTCAACCAAGAACACAATTCTGCAGCCTAAAAATCTTTTTATACCCTGTGCCCATTTGAAAAATGGGAAGAACAGGGTTAATAACTTTGTCAGAATGTATGTAACAGGCAGAAGGAGGCGTGGCAGACCCCACAAAGTATATATATTCTTGATCAGGGAGATGAGCTGAGTCGATTTAGCCGTGTCCGTCTGTCTGTCTGTCCGTCCGTCTGTCTGTCTGTCTGTCTGTCTGTCTGTATGAACGCTGAGATTTTCTAAACTATAGAAGCTAGAGAAGCCGTTTTGGTCTCTTTTGAAAGGTGTGTACCATACGCAGATCAAGTTTATTTCAAATCTTGGATGCCACGCCCCTGCCGCCCACAATGAATGAAATAAAATACATTCGCTTATTGTAGAGACACTAAGCTATTTACATAAATTCTGTTTTCAGTAGTTGGTAGGTCTATATCATACGCAGATGAGGCTTTGTTCAAATTTTGGATGCCACGCCCTCTTTACGCCTTAATCGATAAAAATCGAATAACAAGCGTAAAATTTAACATAGAATGTTGTTATTTGGAATATATACTCTCTTTCATTATATTTAACTATCCTGAAAAGCGCATTGAAATCGGTTAATAAACACAGGAGTTATTAGCGAAACAATATTGCAGGCGGCAAATCGCTCGCCCTCTAGCAGCGCGGCCGTTAAAGCTGGCGCACATAACACAGTAAGAAGAAGAATTGCTGCTACGTTTTGTATGACAACTTTATATAATTATATTTAAAATATTTTATACTGCGAGAGCGCAGCGCGAGCTGTGGCACAGGGTATAAAACAGTCGGGCCCGTCCGACTGATCTGATCCGCCCATTCTGGTTTAAATTTAATTTTAAGACATTTTGAATATTTTTGACATATAATTAATTCTTTTTCATAAAATTTTGAGATATGTATAAATAAAATGTGATTCCTTACACTTAATTTTAAGCAGTTTTTCGCTTTAACCAATGCCATTTTTTTGCCCTAATTTATTTCTATTTATTGACGATTTTAAAAAGAATTTTTATTAGAAATCTAGAACAAAATCTGATTTAATTTAATAGCTTTATCTTCTAAAACGACTGATTATCATATGTATTAATTTCTCTGAGTGCAAATGTCTATTAATTGCAATCATTTTCTTCTCATTGCAGAATTAAATCAGCGAATGCCAATGGTAAGTTAGAATATACAATATGCTAAGTTAAGTGCAGGAAATTACAATTAATTAATGCAGCTGCTAATTGCCTTTTAAAATGTCTTGGTTATTGGATGAAAAAAAACAATTTTCCCAGCCCAGCAGAAACTTCTGCCATTTCCGTTCATAGTGGTATCAATTAGTCAGCGTTGGCTTTAATTAAGCAGCATCATTGTGAGCTGCCTCTTTAACTCATTTTTTTTTCACTTTTCCCTTTACCATTTGCATTTCCATTTTTAATTGCATAATGCTGTATGTTGCATGCCACGTACAACAAGTGGCAACAATTTAATTTGTTTTCTACTTACAAATTTTTGACGACATGAAGTGCACGTTCGTGCCACAAAATCTCAGCACAAACTGAAACTGAAACTGAAACTGAAGCCAATGACGTTGACTTGACTACGTGCCTGCTGCATCTGAAGATAGATCCTCGCCTGGAAATTTGTCTACAAATTAAGCCAAAGTCTAAACAATTGTCTTGCTGCTTTTGGCATTGGCCTTTTCCTTTTTGTTAAAAAAAAAACAAAAAAAAAAACAAATAAGAAATCAGGAAAGGATGTAGCAAATCAGTCAGACAGAAAGCCAACAGTCGGACGTAATCGACAATAGCAGAACCCTTAACTTTGTGTTTTAATAATAAAGTCATAAGTCGAGCAAATTGTCTGTTGCATATCTTCGCTGTTTCGCACACGATCGTAATGCAATTCTCAGCATAGATGGAAAATGCAATAAGCTGTCAAATCACAAGTCAGTAGCTTTAAAATTGTATCAAAATTATAAAACAAACTTGATCAGCGTACATTATAGAAGACTGACTTGACTATATCGATTCAGCTCATCTTCCTGATCATAAATATATATACTTTTAAAGGTCTGAAATCTCTGCTTTTACTAGTTACACAAATTTCTCAATTTGCATTAACCTAATATACCCTTTTGTAGGTTTGTTAAGCACAGGGCCTGAAAACACGTTCGCAAATCGTGCAAAAAACTTTTTTCCAACTTCTTTCTTTTTTGATTTAGTTGCAATTCTGGCTTTTTGTTATACAGTAGGCGAATTATTGACAAAATACCCCTCGCTAGTGGTGAAACCCTTCTTTGACCAACTCTCTCTTTTCATTTGTCGCCAATTTTACTGTCCGTCTGTCCGTCCGTCCGTCTGTCTGTCTGTTTGTCCATCTGTCTGTGTGTCTCTCTGCCATCGACATGCAGGACAAATTGTTGACGGCATTTAATGTCACAGCAGCCAATTAGCTGTCCCATGAAAATCTCCACTTGCTGTTGTTTGTTTGTTTTTATTTGCAGTTCTCCGCTTTTTTTTCGGCGCTTTTTTTGTTGTTTTTTTGTTTTGCTGGCACTGTAACTTTTTTGGGCTAAAAGTTTTTCTGTTGTTTTTGTGTACATTTCGCTTGCTGCTACGCACGGTTGCATGTTGCGAAAACAACAGCAACAACAACAGCAACAGCAACAAAAAACAATCAAATACAAACAATCAACACAAATCGTTAAACTGTCAGCAGCTTTTAAAGCGCGCGATTATGTCGAAGTCAACGTCAAGCTGCAGCTTCAACTTCAACGTCAACATCAACGCTCGACATGCGACGACAGGCGCCAGTTCTCCCTCCCTCTACCAAAATACAAAAAACCCACAAAAAAGTAAATAAATAAAAAATAAATACTGTTTTTTAAGCGAGGCAGTGAAAATTGTTTTCAGCAATTTGGTCGAAACAAAAATGCATTGAAGTAAATTAACTTACAATTGTCTGTTGACTTTATTATCATCAAGTTAAAATAACTATAAATGGGTATTTAAATAAAAAAAATGCATTGAAATAAAATATAACAAAGTATAAACTAGTTACAAAAGTATTGAGTTTATTAACAATACATTTTATTTGTATTTTTCATATATTTTTTATTATTGTTACAAACATTCGCAGAAAGTTATTTAACCCGTTTTTGGATACAGAGTTCAAAAATTCGCCAAAAATCGTTGCTAAGCTTCTGCCGTAGTCAAAAATCTTTGCCATAAAGTACTATTTATTTTTTAATAGTCCTACCTTTCGCTGAAATTTAATTAAGCGCGATTTAAAACAATATACAAATGATATTGCAACATTTAGCTGAAACTATGCGAAATGTGTAGATAAAACCCAGTTGCAACATCAATTTGCAGTTGGTGTCAATTGCATGCGGAATTCTATGCAATTATTTTGAACGGCAGTTGCCGACAATTCCAATTCCAATAGCAGTTGCAATCGCACAACCTGGCGTATGGGCAACAAACATTATTTTAATTATGCTAAAATAATCAAACGAAGATAAGTAGCAAAAAGAAACTGGAAATTCTGCATATATTAAAGATAATAATATATAATTAAAACTAAAATCTATTAATTGGGTTTTTAGTTTATATCTACATTTATTTTTGTGTAAGATTTGGGGTTTTTTATTTTCCTCTCCTATTCCGGACTGTCGACTGAGGTTGAGCGATCTTGAGCTGCTTCTCTTTCTCTTCCTATTTCATCAGTATTGTCTTCCTCGTCATCAGTATTATCATCAGTCTTATTTTCATCGTCATCATTCTTATTTTTATTGTCATCATCATTCTTATTTTCATCGTCATCATCATCACTATCATCGTCACCGTCATTATTATCATCATCTTTGTCATTCTTATTATCATCGTCATCATCATCACTATCATCGTCACCATCATTATTATCATCATCTTTGTCATTCTTATTATCATCGTCATCATCATTTTTATCTTCATCATCACTATTCTCGTCATCAACTTTATTTTTTTCTTCATTATCATTATCATCATCGTCATTCTTATTATCATCGTCATCATCATCACTATCATCGTCACTATCATGATTATCATCATCTTTGTCATTCTTATTATCATTGTCATTTTTATCTTTATCATTACTATTCTCGTCATCAACTTTATTTTCATCATCATTACAATCATCGCCACCATCATTATTATCGTCATCAACTTTATTACCATCGTCATCATCATTATTATTACCATCAACTTCATCATTGTCATCATCATTGTCATTATCATCATTGTCATTCTTATTGTCGGCATCATAATTACTTTTATCGCCACCGTCATTATCTTTGTTATCATCGTCACCATCATTTTTATCATCAACTTTATTATCATCTCCGTTATTCTTATTATCGTCATCATCATTACTGTCGTCACCATCATTATTGTTATCAACTTTATTATCATCGTCATCATTTTCATCAACTTTATTCTCATTGTCATCATCATTATCATCATCATTGTCATTCTTATTGTCGTCATCATAATTACTTTTATCGCTATTATCATTATCATCATCAATTTTGTTATTATCGTCACCATCATTTTTATCATCAACTTTATTTTCATCTTCGTCATTCATATCATTATTATCATTGTTACTATTATCATCCTCATCGGCAGCGTCATCATTATTATCATCGTCATCATCATTGGTATCTTCATCTTCACTTTCGGATTCCGTTTCGCTTCTCGAGTCACTTGATTCACTCGAGTCACTCGAGTCATTCGAGGTTAGGTCAATTTCGATGGAACCATAATCAGTAAAGTTAGATGGTTTAGGAATTACTCTACGTTCATATTCATCGGATTCTGCCCATTTCCTTTTCTTTGGGGCCATTTGCTTATTTTGTACTTGAATTGTTGGCATATTTTCACTATAATAATATATTGGAAATTCTTTGCCACATTGTAACTCCAGAAATAATTTGATCAAGCGCATCGTCGACGATTGTACAAGTTCGAAATCAATGAAGGGACCCTGGGGATTGCGGATAATAAGCTCTGGTTGCGAATCCCGTACCATCTTCAAAACGCATTCCAGATCTTCGCCTTGCAATTCTTTAATCTTACGACAGATTTCCGTAGACTCATGGAAGGTAAGGGCCCTAAAGCTTTCTAAAGCTTTTTTCCTACCACGTACAGTGTCCATAAAAGCATATACGCGATTATTGATCCGCATCTTGATTTCTTCGTAGCCACGATCTCCAAAAGTCTGCATACGGCACCCGGGGCGTTCTTCGACTTTAGATTTTTTAACCCTTTTGCTATTCGCCTGAACTGAATTCTTCCATAATTCACTGGTGTTTCCATAATTCCTTACCTTGCCAATTTTCGAACGCGATTTCCTAGAAATAGGTGCTGCTTTCTTAATAACCTTTGGTTTAGATTGTTGCCATGAAATCGCAATCAGCTTGACCGGTATGTTGGCATACATATTCTCAAACACATCCCGCACTTTACGTGCCATTTTGACAATAGGAGTTTTCGGTGGATGATTTTTAAAGCAATTCTCCCATATTGAACGCATATCAGCCGCAAATTCCTTAGCATCCCTATAAATGCGATTGTCCAGTTTAGTTATGATCGTTCGTAAACCCATTGGGGTTTTATTTATAGCATTGTCGGGCTTGTTAAAGGGCCTGATATATTTTTTTCTTTTTAATAGCTTGGCTACGATAGATTTGCAGGAGTTGATCGATCGGGAGATGAGACCTTGTTTGTGATCTTCCGTGTGATCTAATGTGGGACTTTCTGTGCGACCTTCCATGCAACTTTCTGCGAGACCTTCCGTGTGACCTTCCGTGTGATCTTCGGTGCGACCTTCTGTGCGACCTTCCATGCCACTTTCTACAAGACTTTCCTTCTGGGGTATTGCTGTCTGTTCCGGATTGAAGGACAACGCAACTTTTTTACGCACCGAATGGACGCGTTTCCTAGCTGGTACATAGTTCAGAGAGCGGTCTTTTAGCAAATGTCGATCAAGGGTTGAGCCCAAAGTAGGGTTTCCAGCAAAATGCATATTTAAAGGATTTGTCCGTTCATCAGGCTCTTCTAGATTTATGACTTCTGCAGCTGCTGCAACTGTTGCCGCTTTTGACCTTGTGATTCTACCCCTTATATGCCGAACCGGTACCGATTCCGCTTTCACTTCAACTTTGGGCATAAATTCCAGCTTTTCAACCAACATATTTTCCAGCGTATTTGCCATACCAACTATATTATGATTATTCTTGTTAAACACCCGACAATTTTTAAATACCAATTCAAAGTCTTCGATGGCCTCCGATGCTGACCAATAGTAATTATTCTCCAAGCGTTTGTTGATGGTGCCCAGGTCCATAGGACGCTTGATGATAGAATGGTAATCAGGCACACGCAGCTTGATGGCATCCACGGGCTGTTGAAATGGCCAAGAAGCACGATGATCCCATATGGTTTCCATAACGTCCTTCAGATACTCCAGTTGATTCGTAACGCGGCCTTGACGATTCGGTGGTGGCATAACCGCAGGTTGCACCACCCCCCTTACGGGTTCCACATACGGTTCCATACGTGGCGGTGGTTTGGCATACATTTTTCTGTATTTGTATTTGTATTTCTGTATTTTCTGAATCTGCCAAAATAATTCCTTTTATTTTTTTGTTTGTTAAATTTATAAAGTGTACTCACCTTGGCTGCTCTTACGATCTCTTGGGTGTCAAGTTTCCAATTCTTTCTAGATGTTCTTCACTTTCCAGATAGCTGTCGCTTGCTTCGATGGTTTAGGCCACTTAAAAGAATAATTTGTATTTCTGGTTTTAATTGAAAATATTTTATTAAATTTTTTAACGATTTAAAAAATATTTGACTTTTAATATTTTTACTGCGATGTTGCTAGTCCAAACTCTCAACTATCAATGACTTATTATTTACAATCTGTAGTTCAATATTTTCAGATTTCAAATATATAACAAATATAAAAAAACTTACCTAGCAAAAATGTGAAAAATGTAGAGTACTTGTAATAGTTCAAAATATTTATTTATTTATTATAATAATTCAAAATAATTTATTTTTGTTTAGATGTTGCTACCTCGAACTCTCGCTGTAATCTGAAGCAGAGCTCTTTATATGTGATGGGATTAATTTTGAACAGTAGAAATCTAGTTATCAATGAATCGATTTTTGCCGATATAAAAAAATACTAGCTTTAGCTGTTAGTCAACACTGCAAAAAAGTGACGCACAAAAGAAAATAAATAATAAATAAATATATGTAACATTTATAAAACTAAATCCAAAACTTTACATAACAACGTCAAAGAATGTAAAATAAAATGAGCTAAAAAATTGAAAGAAATCGACTGTTATTTTTTGTAGATATTTTTTTTAGATAAATTCAATTGGAATTTGTGTCTAATTAATGCTGGTATCATTTCTGTTTCAATTCAGTCCAAGCTTAACTCGGTCAAATTAAAGTTTGTTTACCTTATGCCACTTTGCATGCATAGAAATAAAAAAAAGACAAAAAATAGCTAAATACGCTGACAGTGCTACTGGCATTATCTGTGAGACTATTAAGACTTCATTACACATGTCATATTTGCCATTTTGTTGCCACACACAAAAAGAAAAACGCTCGTTAATGCATTTTTTATTATTTTCGTTGTTTGTTGTATTTAAGTCGTTTGTTTGTTGTTGTTGTTGTTGCTGCTGTTGTTGCAGTAGCTGCTGCTGCTGCTGCGGCTGTGGTACATAAAGTTTTTAACTAAAAGCGGCTGCAAAATATTTTGTTAACAAAATTTTGCCGCTGGCGTTGCAACGCAGATAAGCAGCATAAGATAAGACCAGCAGCGGTAGCGGCATTTACCACCAGTGTACAGTGGAGCAAAGCTGTTACAAATGAGCGACAAAAATTTAAAAAAAAATTTAGTAATTCTGCCGAAAATTGAGAATTAAAATAATAATAAAATTTTTTTGTAAATCATAAATTTAATTGAACTGTTTATTCTTTACTTAAACTCTACAAAATATGTATTACTTATTATTTCATTTTTTACTATTGAATAAAATAATATTAAAACAATATAACTATTGCATGCATACATTTTTCAACATTTTCTATAAATTGTCAATCCTGATTTAAATAATTTATTAAAACTAAATTTCACTTTACATAAGAACTGAATTTATGTTTCTAAAAATTATTTTAAAATATCAAATTACAAATATATTTTGTAAATATTTTCAACAATATTTTACAGTATTAAAATAAATATTTACAGCTTAAATATTTATTTTAATTTAATTAATTAAATTAAATATTAAATACCCTTTTCCATTGTAAAACTAAAAAATTTTAGTTTTTATTGCACACATAAGTTAAAATTGTTTTTTTTTTTTAATTTTTCAAGTTGTTTGCCCCAATGTGCAGCGTCTGGCAAAAAGCGTAAGTTCAATGCAATTGCTGCGGTAGCCGCAACATCGTTAACACTGCACACAGACAAAAAAAAACGGCCATTAAGCCAGGTCCGAATCCGAATCCAAGTGCTAGAGCTGCAGTTGGAGCTGGAGTTAAAGTTGGAATTGGCATCGACTCGTTGTGACATGCACAAAATGCATGTATATGAGCACCTACATACGATAAGCCTGGGCTAATAAACGCCAGGCGGAGAGCGGGAGGGACACGGTTGTAGTCATAGTCCAAGAGCGAGACCAAGACCGAGTCGGAATCGTAGTACGTAAATCATAGGCATTAAAAGAGGCCAGGCGACAACTGTGAAAATGAAATGAAATGACTGCATTATGCATGTGCATAACTTGGAAAATTGTCGACATCGCTGCGTATGCATAACGCTAATTAGTTGGATCGCCTCAAGCTCTAACTCCCGACTCCCGACATTCACTCCAACTTCCAGCTCCAACTTTGTAGACCCTGTACTTTAAAAAACTATAAAAGGGTCTATTGTGTTAAAAGGAGGCAAGCTAAACGCCACAAAGAATATATATTCTTGATCGGGATGACCTAATAAGCACGTAGATCTCGCAAGCTTTAATAGCTAGAGAGACCATTTTTGGTATTTAGGTTCTGCTATGGTATATGCCGACTAGAGTTGTCCTAGAATCTTGATACTTGTGCTTTTTCCCTCGCTAATCGTTAAATACTTAAACCGCCACAATTTCACAAGTACAGACTTTCCATTTGGCATATAAAGAGCTTATGGTATTCTTCATCGATGCTGTAAATTGCATTGCAATCGGATAAGAAACAACAAAGATATTCAACAGACAATTTGATTTAGTTAGGGGGAGTAATTTGGGCATTTGCGCATTTATTAGCTCTGTGTGCGAAGCAGTGATTATGAAACAGTACAGGGTCGCCCCTGTTGATTACGTCCGACTGTAGCCTTGCGCCCGCCTGATCTGCCCAGTCCCTACAGGCTTTATTATGTTTTTCTATGCAATGAGAGTGAAAGGCTTTGCTGGTGTTAAAACCTGAGCATCATTAGTGTGCTGGGATGGCGATTGCGATTGCGTTTGGGATTGGGATTGGGATGAGCTGGCGGATGTTTTTATGGAAACAGGTCTGTCCACTTCAATGCCCACTTTAGTATGCCGGGCATCCATAAAGACTCTGTTGCCTATAAATGGTCTAGTCTAATGAATAGCATAACTTAATAGTTCTATACCGCATGACTAAGGAGTTAATGTGCTTTTAACAGGCATACTTATGATATGTAGTATTTGTTTTATATTTTATGCGGAAAATTGCACTACGAGTTATTAAAAAATGCTTGTTTTTGTTTTATTTTTGCATTAAATATTTTATTGCAATTCTCCGTTATGAGCATATATTGTTTCCACTTTTTGAGATTTCTTTTTTTATGTCTATTATTTGTAGCTATTTTTCTTGCATTTTATGTTGCAGGCTAAAGAGTTTTTAGCCATATTTTGTGGCTTTTCATATTTATTTTCTGCTTACTGAAATTAATGTTTTATGGCTATAACAAAATGCTTTCTTGAAAGTATTTTTTTTTATGTTTATTTTTAAGCTGTTTGGTCTGGTCTGCAACTGAAGCTTGTAATACTAAATATTTTGCTAAAGTTTTATGTGCGTTTACTAAAATTTCTTGCCTTTCTATTGATAAACTTTCAACATTTTTCTCTTATGGTTTTATAAGTTTTACACGCAGAAAAATTAAAAAAAAAAACGTTTTACAATATTAGGTTTTTCAATAAATCGCGCTTAAATCAAGATTTTGTCTAGTGTGAAGAATTTTCCGGCTTGTTTAAATTTTAACTTCAGAAATTCTTGATGCAAGTACGAACACGTTTGATTTTTTCTACAGTGTAGTTTTTTTAGTATTTTATGTTTTTAACCTGTATTTATTTTAAGAAAATTATGCCTTATTCTTGGAAAAAATTTAATAATTTTATAATAGGTATTTTAAATATTTTTTTTATATATTTTAAGTGTTAATGTATCAGTCTTGAAATGTGTTTTTGTTTCAATCGTTCGAATTTTTGGAATATTTTTTATGTTTTCCATGCCCCAGAATTTGCAGTTATCTTATCATAGATGCCAACTTCCCATGGTTTAATATTTTTTAAGCTTTATGCTCAGGATTACGTATGAGTTGTTCACGCTTCGAGTTGCACAATGAGAGATCACATGAGTTGATTGTAAAGGATCTCACAGCAAATGCTATTGGCATTTTGGCCCATTCGCTGGCACCACAATTGGCTGTTTGGCTGCACCACTTGGTGGTTACGGTGGTTTTTGTCGGTTGCGGTGGTGCAGTTGACAGCCGTTTAATTTACGCTTTGTTTGTTTTGTGTTGTGTGTTGTGTTTGTTGTTTGTTTGGCTCTCAAATGAGGTGAATGTTTGATTTATCGCTCGATTATAACCCCAAATGTCATAGATATTTCTGGCGTCTGTTGTGATTCCAATACCAAATCCAATTTCGATTGCCTTCTACCTTTTTTATACGAAAATACCAATGTGACTTACTCATGCACTCAGAAAAATTGAAGAATGATACGTTTTACAAAATTAAGCGCATGAATTTATCTTGTTTTATTCTAGAAATCAAGTACAAATTGCGTAAAATAATAAATTAATCAAGATCTATTAAGGCCAAAAATTATAATGGGTGCTACCAATTTTTGAATTCAAAACAAATCGTATTTTAATTTATTCTTAAAATTTTTGAACAAAATATATTTTTTTCTAAACGCTCTTAGATGTCCGATTTCAAAAACGCCCTTAAAATAAATACTTCGCTCTTGAATTAATTAATTTCTTTTGTCTCTGGAAATTCTTGATTCAAGTACTACAACATCTTTTGCTTTTTCTCTCAGTGTACTCAAATGCAATAACCTCTCTCTCTATCTCTTTTAGGTGGTCGCCCTCAGCCCTGGTGGTGTCGTAATAATCGCAATTCCGGTGGTTTAAACCGTTCGCCCATCTCGATAAAGCATTCGGCGGATAGCATACGTCGTCCCACCAGCAATTCCGGCGTATGGACCTGGCTGGGTGGCAGTCGACGCTCTTCAGCGGGTCCGGATCAGATTGGACCGCCGTCCACCTCTCCGGCAGAGAATCATTATACGCATATGGACGACGCTTACAGTCCGGTGGGAGTCAGCGAGGCGCTCTATGCCGAACTGGATCGGGAATCAGTGCGTTCAGCGAATCCGTCGTATCAGAATACGGCGTACAGTCAGTGTGGTGAGGTGAGTACAGCAGGAATACGGAAATTTTGACAAAAATATTATATATGGGCATTTCCACAGAAAGGTCCACCACGGCCAAAAAATTAAAAGTTCTTGAAAATGAATTTTTTTAACGTGGTTGCATTAAGAAATATTCAAATTTAACAAATTTGAAAAAATTTTGAATTTATCGATTACAGTTTTCAAAATATTCGAATGCAAAGTCGCGCAAATGCATCTGTTGTCATTATGATGTTTTTAGGGCATGTTTTGTTTTGATAACAACTTCAAGAACAGATACATTATGCTTTGTCTTTTGCTTTCTAAAATCACTCCGAGCATCAAAGAGTCGAAAGAGAACACAAAAGGAAATATGCGATTACCAATTACGGTAAAATATTGATTTGCATTATCGCTTGCTGCAATGTCCGTATGAAATTGAAAAACAACATTTCGTATCAGTACGTCCAAATTACTTGCTCGAATTGCATCAAAATTTTTTTACAAACAGAGTTTGTGTGTGCAATCCAAATTAAAAAAAAATTTTGGGAAAAAAAATTTTTTTGTATTTTTGGTGATTATTTAAAGTTCGGTCCACATGCAATCGTAGGTGCATAACACATGTGATTTGAAAAAAAAAATTTGTTACAAAAAAAATTTTTTTGTTTTTTAATTATTTAAATGTACAGTCATCGGCCTAAGTATTTAGACAAAATATTTTTTTTTTCAATTTCGTTTATTTCTGAATTTAAGTAAGAAAAATATTGAAGGACAATTTTTTCAAATTCAATACATGTGTTATGCACCTACGATTGCATGTGGACCGAACTTTAAATAATCACCAAAAATACAAAAAAATTTTTTTTTCCAAAATTTTTTTTTAATTTGGATTGCACACACAAACTCTGTTTGTAAAAAAAATTTGATGCAATTCGAGCAAGTAATTTGGACGTACTGATACGAAATGTTGTTTTTCAATTTCATACGGACATTGCAGCAAGCGATAATGCAAATCAATATTTTACCGTAATTGGTAATCGCATATTTCCTTTTGCGTTCTCTTTCGACTCTTTGATGCTCGGAGTGATTTTAGAAAGCAAAAGACAAAGCATAATGTTTCTGTTCTTGAAGTTGTTATCAAAACAAAACATGCCCTAAAAACATCATAATGACAACAGATGCGTTTGCGCGACTTTGCATTCGAATATTTTGAAAACTGTAATCGATAAATTCAAAATTTTTTCAAATTTGTTAAATTTGAATATTTCTTAATGCAACCACGTTAAAAAAATTCGAAATGATACCAGCATTAATTAGACACAAATTCCAATTGAATTTATCTAAAAAAAATATCTACAAAAAATAACAGTCGATTTCTTTCAATTTTTTAGCTCATTTTATTTTACATTCTTTGACGTTGTTATGTAAAGTTTTGGATTTAGTTTTATAAATGTTACATATATTTATTTATTATTTATTTTCTTTTGTGCGTCACTTTTTTGCAGTGTTGACTAACAGCTAAAGCTAGTATTTTTTTATATCGGCAAAAATCGATTCATTGATAACTAGATTTCTACTGTTCAAAATTAATCCCATCACATATAAAGAGCTCTGCTTCAGATTACAGCGAGAGTTCGAGGTAGCAACATCTAAACAAAAATAAATTATTTTGAATTATTATAATAAATAAATAAATATTTTGAACTATTACAAGTACTCTACATTTTTCACATTTTTGCTAGGTAAGTTTTTTTATATTTGTTATATATTTGAAATCTGAAAATATTGAACTACAGATTGTAAATAATAAGTCATTGATAGTTGAGAGTTTGGACTAGCAACATCGCAGTAAAAATATTAAAAGTCAAATATTTTTTAAATCGTTAAAAAATTTAATAAAATATTTTCAATTAAAACCAGAAATACAAATTATTCTTTTAAGTGGCCTAAACCATCGAAGCAAGCGACAGCTATCTGGAAAGTGAAGAACATCTAGAAAGAATTGGAAACTTGACACCCAAGAGATCGTAAGAGCAGCCAAGGTGAGTACACTTTATAAATTTAACAAACAAAAAAATAAAAGGAATTATTTTGGCAGATTCAGAAAATACAGAAATACAAATACAAATACAGAAAAATGTATGCCAAACCACCGCCACGTATGGAACCGTATGTGGAACCCGTAAGGGGGGTGGTGCAACCTGCGGTTATGCCACCACCGAATCGTCAAGGCCGCGTTACGAATCAACTGGAGTATCTGAAGGACGTTATGGAAACCATATGGGATCATCGTGCTTCTTGGCCATTTCAACAGCCCGTGGATGCCATCAAGCTGCGTGTGCCTGATTACCATTCTATCATCAAGCGTCCTATGGACCTGGGCACCATCAACAAACGCTTGGAGAATAATTACTATTGGTCAGCATCGGAGGCCATCGAAGACTTTGAATTGGTATTTAAAAATTGTCGGGTGTTTAACAAGAATAATCATAATATAGTTGGTATGGCAAATACGCTGGAAAATATGTTGGTTGAAAAGCTGGAATTTATGCCCAAAGTTGAAGTGAAAGCGGAATCGGTACCGGTTCGGCATATAAGGGGTAGAATCACAAGGTCAAAAGCGGCAACAGTTGCAGCAGCTGCAGAAGTCATAAATCTAGAAGAGCCTGATGAACGGACAAATCCTTTAAATATGCATTTTGCTGGAAACCCTACTTTGGGCTCAACCCTTGATCGACATTTGCTAAAAGACCGCTCTCTGAACTATGTACCAGCTAGGAAACGCGTCCATTCGGTGCGTAAAAAAGTTGCGTTGTCCTTCAATCCGGAACAGACAGCAATACCCCAGAAGGAAAGTCTTGTAGAAAGTGGCATGGAAGGTCGCACAGAAGGTCGCACCGAAGATCACACGGAAGGTCACACGGAAGGTCTCGCAGAAAGTTGCATGGAAGGTCGCACAGAAAGTCCCACATTAGATCACACGGAAGATCACAAACAAGGTCTCATCTCCCGATCGATCAACTCCTGCAAATCTATCGTAGCCAAGCTATTAAAAAGAAAAAAATATATCAGGCCCTTTAACAAGCCCGACAATGCTATAAATAAAACCCCAATGGGTTTACGAACGATCATAACTAAACTGGACAATCGCATTTATAGGGATGCTAAGGAATTTGCGGCTGATATGCGTTCAATATGGGAGAATTGCTTTAAAAATCATCCACCGAAAACTCCTATTGTCAAAATGGCACGTAAAGTGCGGGATGTGTTTGAGAATATGTATGCCAACATACCGGTCAAGCTGATTGCGATTTCATGGCAACAATCTAAACCAAAGGTTATTAAGAAAGCAGCACCTATTTCTAGGAAATCGCGTTCGAAAATTGGCAAGGTAAGGAATTAT
The DNA here is from genome assembly GCA_035045125.1 of Hypselothyrea guttata. Classification (NCBI taxonomy): domain Eukaryota; kingdom Metazoa; phylum Arthropoda; class Insecta; order Diptera; family Drosophilidae; genus Hypselothyrea; species Hypselothyrea guttata. Next base: position 8,620 of record JAWNNJ010001234.1, on the reverse strand, counting down.
GGAAACACCAGTGAATTATGGAAGAATTCAGTTCAGGCGAATAGCAAAAGGGTTAAAAAATCTAAAGTCGAAGAACGCCCCGGGTGCCGTATGCAGACTTTTGGAGATCGTGGCTACGAAGAAATCAAGATGCGGATCAATAATCGCGTATATGCTTTTATGGACACTGTACGTGGTAGGAAAAAAGCTTTAGAAAGCTTTAGGGCCCTTACCTTCCATGAGTCTACGGAAATCTGTCGTAAGATTAAAGAATTGCAAGGCGAAGATCTGGAATGCGTTTTGAAGATGGTACGGGATTCGCAACCAGAGCTTATTATCCGCAATCCCCAGGGTCCCTTCATTGATTTCGAACTTGTACAATCGTCGACGATGCGCTTGATCAAATTATTTCTGGAGTTACAATGTGGCAAAGAATTTCCAATATATTATTATAGTGAAAATATGCCAACAATTCAAGTACAAAATAAGCAAATGGCCCCAAAGAAAAGGAAATGGGCAGAATCCGATGAATATGAACGTAGAGTAATTCCTAAACCATCTAACTTTACTGATTATGGTTCCATCGAAATTGACCTAACCTCGAATGACTCGAGTGACTCGAGTGAATCAAGTGACTCGAGAAGCGAAACGGAATCCGAAAGTGAAGATGAAGATACCAATGATGATGACGATGATAATAATGATGACGCTGCCGATGAGGATGATAATAGTAACAATGATAATAATGATATGAATGACGAAGATGAAAATAAAGTTGATGATAAAAATGATGGTGACGATAATAACAAAATTGATGATGATAATGATAATAGCGATAAAAGTAATTATGATGACGACAATAAGAATGACAATGATGATGATAATGATGATGACAATGAGAATAAAGTTGATGAAAATGATGACGATGATAATAAAGTTGATAACAATAATGATGGTGACGACAGTAATGATGATGACGATAATAAGAATAACGGAGATGATAATAAAGTTGATGATAAAAATGATGGTGACGATGATAACAAAGATAATGACGGTGGCGATAAAAGTAATTATGATGCCGACAATAAGAATGACAATGATGATAATGACAATGATGATGACAATGATGAAGTTGATGGTAATAATAATGATGATGACGATGGTAATAAAGTTGATGACGATAATAATGATGGTGGCGATGATTGTAATGATGATGAAAATAAAGTTGATGACGAGAATAGTAATGATAAAGATAAAAATGACAATGATAATAAGAATGACAAAGATGATGATAATCATGATAGTGACGATGATAGTGATGATGATGACGATGATAATAAGAATGACGATGATGATAATGATAATGAAGAAAAAAATAAAGTTGATGACGAGAATAGTGATGATGAAGATAAAAATGATGATGACGATGATAATAAGAATGACAAAGATGATGATAATAATGATGGTGACGATGATAGTGATGATGATGACGATGATAATAAGAATGACAAAGATGATGATAATAATGACGGTGACGATGATAGTGATGATGATGACGATGAAAATAAGAATGATGATGACAATAAAAATAAGAATGATGACGATGAAAATAAGACTGATGATAATACTGATGACGAGGAAGACAATACTGATGAAATAGGAAGAGAAAGAGAAGCAGCTCAAGATCGCTCAACCTCAGTCGACAGTCCGGAATAGGAGAGGAAAATAAAAAACCCCAAATCTTACACAAAAATAAATGTAGATATAAACTAAAAACCCAATTAATAGATTTTAGTTTTAATTATATATTATTATCTTTAATATATGCAGAATTTCCAGTTTCTTTTTGCTACTTATCTTCGTTTGATTATTTTAGCATAATTAAAATAATGTTTGTTGCCCATACGCCAGGTTGTGCGATTGCAACTGCTATTGGAATTGGAATTGTCGGCAACTGCCGTTCAAAATAATTGCATAGAATTCCGCATGCAATTGACACCAACTGCAAATTGATGTTGCAACTGGGTTTTATCTACACATTTCGCATAGTTTCAGCTAAATGTTGCAATATCATTTGTATATTGTTTTAAATCGCGCTTAATTAAATTTCAGCGAAAGGTAGGACTATTAAAAAATAAATAGTACTTTATGGCAAAGATTTTTGACTACGGCAGAAGCTTAGCAACGATTTTTGGCGAATTTTTGAACTCTGTATCCAAAAACGGGTTAAATAACTTTCTGCGAATGTTTGTAACAATAATAAAAAATATATGAAAAATACAAATAAAATGTATTGTTAATAAACTCAATACTTTTGTAACTAGTTTATACTTTGTTATATTTTATTTCAATGCATTTTTTTTATTTAAATACCCATTTATAGTTATTTTAACTTGATGATAATAAAGTCAACAGACAATTGTAAGTTAATTTACTTCAATGCATTTTTGTTTCGACCAAATTGCTGAAAACAATTTTCACTGCCTCGCTTAAAAAACAGTATTTATTTTTTATTTATTTACTTTTTTGTGGGTTTTTTGTATTTTGGTAGAGGGAGGGAGAACTGGCGCCTGTCGTCGCATGTCGAGCGTTGATGTTGACGTTGAAGTTGAAGCTGCAGCTTGACGTTGACTTCGACATAATCGCGCGCTTTAAAAGCTGCTGACAGTTTAACGATTTGTGTTGATTGTTTGTATTTGATTGTTTTTTGTTGCTGTTGCTGTTGTTGTTGCTGTTGTTTTCGCAACATGCAACCGTGCGTAGCAGCAAGCGAAATGTACACAAAAACAACAGAAAAACTTTTAGCCCAAAAAAGTTACAGTGCCAGCAAAACAAAAAAACAACAAAAAAAGCGCCGAAAAAAAAGCGGAGAACTGCAAATAAAAACAAACAAACAACAGCAAGTGGAGATTTTCATGGGACAGCTAATTGGCTGCTGTGACATTAAATGCCGTCAACAATTTGTCCTGCATGTCGATGGCAGAGAGACACACAGACAGATGGACAAACAGACAGACAGACGGACGGACGGACAGACGGACAGTAAAATTGGCGACAAATGAAAAGAGAGAGTTGGTCAAAGAAGGGTTTCACCACTAGCGAGGGGTATTTTGTCAATAATTCGCCTACTGTATAACAAAAAGCCAGAATTGCAACTAAATCAAAAAAGAAAGAAGTTGGAAAAAAGTTTTTTGCACGATTTGCGAACGTGTTTTCAGGCCCTGTACTTAAAAAACGTACAAAAGGGTATATTAGGTTAATGCAAATGAGAAATTTGTGTAGCTAGCAAAAGCAGAGATTTAAGACCTTTAAAAGTATAGATATTTTTGATCAGGAAGACGAGCTGAATCGATATTGTCAAGTCAGTCTTCTATAATGTACGCTGATCAAGTTAAAATATAATGTAAAACAATTTTTGATACAATTTTAAAGCATTTTCCATTTATGCTGAGAATTGCATTACGATCGGGTGGGAAACAGCGAAGATATGCAACATACAATTTGCTTGAATTTATGTTTTTTTTATTAAAACACAAAGTTAAGGGTTCTCTATTGTCGATTACGTCCGACTGCTGCCTTCTGTCTGACTGATTTGCTACACCCTTTCCTGTTTTCTTATATTTTTTTTTTTAACAAAAAGGAAAAGGCCAATGCCAAAAGCAGCAAGACAATTGTTTAGACTTTGGCTTAATTTGTAGACAAATTTCAGGCGAGGATCTATCTCCAGATGCAGCAGGCACGTAGTCAAGTCAACGTCATTGGCTTCAGTTTCAGTTTCAGTTTGTGCTGAGATTTTGTGGCACGAACGTGCACTTCATGTCGTCAAAAATTTGTTAGTAGAAAACAAATTAAATTGTTGCCACTTGTTGTACGTGGCATGCAACATACAGCATTATGCAATTAAAAATGGAAATGCAAATGGTAAAGGAAAAAGTGAAAAAAAAGAGTTAAAGAGGCAGCTCACAATGATGCTGCTTAATTAAAGCCAACGCTGACTAATTGATACCACTATGAACGGAAATGGCAGAAGTTTCTGCTGGGCTGGGAAAATTGTTTTTTTTCATCCAATAACCAAGACATTTTAAAAGGCAATTAGCAGCTGCATTAATTAATTGTAATTTCCTGCACTTAACTTAGCATATTGTATATTCTAACTTACCATTGGCATTCGCTGATTTAATTCTGCAATGAGAAGAAAACGATTGCAATTAATAGACATTTGCACTCAGAGAAATTAATACATATGATAATCAGTCGTTTTAGAAGATAAAGCTATTAAATTAATCAGATTTTGTTCTAGATTTCTAATAAAAATTCTTTTTAAAATCGTCAATAAATAGAAATAAATTAGGGCAAAAAAAGGCATTGGTTAAAGCGAAAAACTGCTTAAAATTAAGTGTAAGGAATCACATTTTATTTATACATATCTCAAAATTTTATGAAAAAGAATTAATTATATGTCAAAAATATTCAAAATGTCTTAAAATTAAATTTAAACCAGAATGGGCGGATCAGATCAGTCGGACGGGCCCGACTGTTTTATACCCTGTGCCACAGCTCGCGCTGCGCTCTCGCAGTATAAAATATTTTAAATATAATTATATAAAGTTGTCATACAAAACGTAGCAGCAATTCTTCTTCTTACTGTGTTATGTGCGCCAGCTTTAACGGCCGCGCTGCTAGAGGGCGAGCGATTTGCCGCCTGCAATATTGTTTCGCTAATAACTCCTGTGTTTATTAACCGATTTCAATGCGCTTTTCAGGATAGTTAAATATAATGAAAGAGAGTATATATTCCAAATAACAACATTCTATGTTAAATTTTACGCTTGTTATTCGATTTTTATCGATTAAGGCGTAAAGAGGGCGTGGCATCCAAAATTTGAACAAAGCCTCATCTGCGTATGATATAGACCTACCAACTACTGAAAACAGAATTTATGTAAATAGCTTAGTGTCTCTACAATAAGCGAATGTATTTTATTTCATTCATTGTGGGCGGCAGGGGCGTGGCATCCAAGATTTGAAATAAACTTGATCTGCGTATGGTACACACCTTTCAAAAGAGACCAAAACGGCTTCTCTAGCTTCTATAGTTTAGAAAATCTCAGCGTTCATACAGACAGACAGACAGACAGACAGACAGACGGACGGACAGACAGACAGACGGACACGGCTAAATCGACTCAGCTCATCTCCCTGATCAAGAATATATATACTTTGTGGGGTCTGCCACGCCTCCTTCTGCCTGTTACATACATTCTGACAAAGTTATTAACCCTGTTCTTCCCATTTTTCAAATGGGCACAGGGTATAAAAAGATTTTTAGGTGCAGAATTGTGTCCTTGGTTGAAGAACTTTCTGACTTATTGACTTTCTTGATTTCTTGATTTAATTAGGAAAACTATTCCAATTTTCGTTCAGTGTACGCGCATGAATTAGCACAAAATGTTAAATGTCAAAAATGTGCTCAATGTCAAACGACAAAAACGAATGACTTAGGACACAAACTTGCCTAGGCAAATGCGACAATTGCGTGCGACACGCAGATAAACGATAAACTGCGGCCATAAAATATGTACAAGTCGCGATAAGTAGAAAACCAGAATAAGATAAACAACAATAACAGCAATTACCACATTCTATATTAAGTCTATGGGTTGATCAGTAAACCGGCTCTGATCTGTTTCTCTCACCTGAACATTTTGTTGCAATTTCTCTAACCGTAATTTCTCGACATTTCAGCAACATTAACCTCCGTTGTCCGTTACAGTATTTGCACTTGTTCTCTTAGTGGGTCACAACGTCGAGCACGAACCAAAATCTATATATATAGTACTATATAGTAGTAGATTGTGCGTATCAATTAACCGAATTGAACTGTCTGCAGTCCGATTTTGATTGAGCAGCGGCTATAAGATTTTTCCCCTCGCTTTGCCTTGATCCATTATAATGTTAACTTGAACTGCAACTTTAGCCGTAAATTGAAGTAGACTCGGCTTTAGTTTTTTTTTGTTTTTGATTCGTATTCGCTTGTCTCATTTTATTTTTTCTCTCTTCGCAATTCAATTAAATTGAACAAGCTCACCGTGCAGTCAGCCTGTCCCTCCTCTGTCCCTCTGTCCCTCTGCCTATCGTCTTGGGGGCCGTGCCTTGGCGCTGCGCTAATTTTCCAACTGTGTTTTCTTTAGCTTTTTTTTCCTTCGTATGTTTTTCCTTTGAAACGTTATGTTCAATTTTCTGCGCTTGTTTTTCGACTTTTTCGTTTCGATTTTTTTGCTTTTGATTTCTTCTTTTTGCATTGCGCTTGAAGCATGCTAATTGAACACGCCTTTTTATGTTACAAGCACTCGATTCAGCAGCTGGCTTTAAACGTTTTCAACTTGATTTTTCTGACACAAAAAAAAAAAAATTATACCTAAGCAACCCGAGCACGAAGCGACAATTTTCCGCAGATTTTAGCAGTTTTGGTAATCAAAGTAAAAGGTTAGCTTTGGATGCAGCCGAATTTGTAATAGTAGCATCAATTAATTTGGCTAAACTAAACTATTTTGTAGGTCTTTTTGTCCATTTTTTGAATCTCTTGTAATTGAATTTTTGCAGTATATTTTTTAAGCAAACAAAATTAAGTAAAAACTAAAAGCTTTTGTCATCTCATGATATTGCTAATTTGCTTTCCTTAGTAATACTTTTTGTCCAACATTTTTATTAAAAATTTAAAAAAAAAATTTCTGAATACATTTGTTTACATAGCGTTTATCAAATTTATAAGCAATTTTTCGCTAGTTATCTTTAATAATAAATTTTAAAGTATTTTTTCAAGGAGAACTTTAGTAAAAAAATTTATACTTATTCAGGATTTCCTCATGCAAATTAACTGTAATTCATCATATTAAAATTTATTATTAAGATTTCTTATTAAAATTTCTTATTAAAATTTCTTATTAAAATTTTTTATTAAAATTTCTTATTAAAATTTCTTATTTAAATTTCTTTAATTATATTTTTTATTGTAATTTGTATAACATTTTTTCAAACCTTCTATATGCTTTTGAGACCAGATAGAAAATTTTCCATAAACTTCCACTCCCTGTAGGTCATTTATGACCTTCAAGCCGTAACTAATAAAATCAACTACTTAGCTTCTAATAATACTGCCATTTAGCTGCCAACTTGACTGCATTTAACGGAATTAAAAATGTCATTTGTAAGCCAACTAACAGATAAAGTATCTCTAAGTATGACTAGTTTCTGTTTGAATAATTAATCTAGCACTCTTTCTGCACTCATTGAAACCGCAAAACAATTGGCAATGGCAAATTAATGGCACTTTATTACCATTACCAGTGTCTAGACGCTGAGCAAACAATGTCAAGTCGCATGGCAGGTGCCAGTGAGTTTGGTGCCCACAAAACAAATACATGCAGCCTATAATGTAAGACAACAACTGCAACAACAACAACAACAACAACAAGCTGGCAACTTGCGACATGTGGCAAAAAGGTAAACTTATAGCCAGCGATCGAGCATTGCATCAATATGCAAATAAGCGTAACCGATATTACATGTAATTGCTGCTAATTTGGCAGCCAACACGTCCAAGCACGACGCCCCAAACCCCAATTGCAACCGAGCCACATGCAACTGACATGCAACAGTTGCAAGAACCATGGACACAGACTAACCAAAGTTGACGGCAAGGTGAACAGCGTGACAATTCTCATAGCCAAAAACTATAGCTCAAATACGGCTAGAAACTTAGAAACTCAGCTCTGGTCTCAGCGTGTGAATGCCACAAAAACTTGCAACTTAAAAAGGCTGAAATACCTACAGAATACTCCGCCCTCTGCCCACTCGAACTACCAATAAACTAAACAGCTCACTGTTCATGTAATCGAGACATTAGCAGCTGATTTGTTATACCCTATTTACGATGTAGAGGGTATCTGGGCAGAATTGTCAGCTTAGAGTTGGGAGTGGAGTAGAAATAAAGCTAAGCATAATTATGTGTAATCAAAGAAATATAAGCAAAGTTTAGACAATAGAATTATAATAAAATGAATTGATTTAAATAAATTAAATAAATTATTAAAACAAAATTGTTAAATTTTTCTAATTATTTTCAATTATTCTAATTTTACCATATTTCTCAATTTTATTTAATTAGAATTCAATTTCTGCTTATTGATTTTCTATTTTATTTTGGTTGGCAGCCTTTTAAAATAATTTTATTTATTTATTCAAATATTTTAATTGTTATATTTATTTATTACAAATATAAATACAAATTAAAAGTAAGCAAATATTGTAATTTGCATTGTAATAATTTCTATAAATTTATTTCTATAAAATAAAAATACAGAAATGTTTTGTGTATTTTTGTAAAATTTAAACAATTATTTATTTACATAAAATGTATTGAATGTTCTCTGTCCATTTCGGGTATTCCCGCAGTTGTTTTTGATTGCTTTTTGTACTGGATAAAAAAAAAAACAAATCTCTTAGCTGTTTTCGCCTACTGCTGTATTTAGTTTCGTTTGTTTGTTTTGTTTGGCTTTGGCAAATTATTTGCAAAATTAATTTTATGCAAACATGCCGCCAAAATACGACAACATGACAATTTAATTGGACGCGACATGTG
>JAWNNJ010001228.1:0-36324 GCA_035045125.1 Hypselothyrea guttata | reverse complement strand
TATTTCCAAGTATGTACTATGGGAATAGTACGTGAGAGAGGAGAGCCCCACTCGCAATACACACAATGGTCACGCGCATAAATAGCAAGAAACATGGGACAGAAAACGATGAAAGATGAACGATCACTGATCATAGATCATCATGATCCCTGGAGACACCTGTAGTACTAAGAATTAATCATGGATCCAGCAGGCAGAGTCGATAAGCTCATGAGTAATTAATTCAGAGGGATAAGTAGGAACTTGTATCAAGCCAAGGAACCTCTATTTGGATCAGAAGGCTAAGTTGTCGTGACTCCCTGACGGTGACGCTGATGATAACGGTAACAGTGATGTGGATGGTGATGGTGATGAGCACGACGGTGCCTTATTCAGTGGAAAAGTCACCATCAGCAGCTACACCAGCTTGAATTGCCTTGATCGTGATGAATCCCTCGTTCATCACTTGTTTCCACTGCTAGTTTACTTAAATGCCGTTAAAATGAAACGATTTTCCAGTCCCACGGAAAACAACTAGAGAATAACGAGAATATCAAAATCAAAACATAATCATAAATGAAATCAGAATTTAATTCGCAATTATTCCGACCCCTTTGCAGTTTCGTTCGCTTTGTCTCTGCTGAGAAACACAGATCTCATCAGCGATGCCGCCGACATCTTCATCTATCTGTAACCAGAGCCACAGAAACACAGATGAATTTCCACTCTGCAAACCCCGAGATTTGACCCAAATTCTACATAATTGTTTTTCCGATAGTGGCTGCATTTGTTTTTGGTATTCGCCTGGTCCACTACGCCTTGTTTGCCTCATTCCCACCAGAATCCCCAGACAACCAATGCAAGCATATCGCACTGCGAGTAACCACTGAAAATTCGCCCCAAAAGCGAGAAAGTTCATTAAGTCCACCAATCATCTCATGCGGATCATTTGCGTGGCGTCGGCGTCGGCCTCGGCCTCGGCAACTGCAAATTATCCTGACACCCGGCCCCATCTCTACGATCTCCAACCGACCCGGTTTGTTTCGCTATGGATGGCGATGGCACAAGTGGCACTTGACCATCCGCCAGGCCGCTTGCGTGTGTTTCATATTTCTCGACTCATTTCGGTTTCGTGCCGGGGCTCCAATGGCTTCCACTGGCCTCTCTGGACTCCACTATCCGCCTGCCAGCAGGCTGCCCATGGCCTCCACTTGAGACGACAAAGGCGAGTCTAGGCGTTAGGCGTTATGTCGACTCTCACATTATAACTGCAATTAGTGGACATGGTCTCGAGTGGTATCACTGGCATCTCCAGAGTGTCCATTCCTCCCTTTCAGCCTTTCAGCCGAGCGAAGTGAGAGTTTGACTTGATTTGATTTCTGCTTGTACTCTGCACACTCTCGAATCTCTCGAGTGTCAGATGATTAGACACAAAACATTTGCACATTTGAACATTTGCACGTGGACAGGCTGCACTAAGGAAATGTGATATGACGGAATTGAGATATGAAAACTTTCGATTATACTCGAGCTATGCGCTGGGCTTGGGGTCAACAGCTCTTAAAACGGGAAACTTAGTCAAAGCCACAGGCTGGGAATGCTCAGAATGCTGGGAATGCCAATGAACCCACAGTCAATCAAAACAAGCCAAGAGTTCAAATAAAAATAGATCGACCCAGGAAAAGACAGAAGAATCTTGCAAACAGTTAGATGCCAATTGATTGCCTTCATAACCATTTCCTGTCAATCAGAGCAAAGAACTGAGACCAGGCCACACCCACTCTTGCCATTCGTCTCCAGCAGAATTAGCGGATCTCGCGGCCCTTGGAGTGCGACCGAGTCAAAGCACGCAATTAATTAGTGAAACTGACCAGAGGGCAGTCTGGAGTCTAGTCTGCTGAAGCGAGGAGAAGAAGCCGTCAACTGACTCAACCGAGTGGCCTACCAAACAGCAGCAGAGCTCATCAAGCCACCTACGCTTACGGTACTTCCACTTCCAACTCGACGGCTGCAAATTAATCGGCCTGTGCAGTGTCTCGGAATAATGACAGACCCGAAGCGGAGACTCAACTGAGAATCTAGTGGACTGGTTGGTAGTCCAAGTCCAGCTGGGGGCTGCCACACTTCTGAAGTCTCTTTTCAAATGTTTCGTAATTTATCATTGGTAGTTTTTAGCTCGTCAAGCAGGAACGTTGGATAGTTTAGCAGATAAAGATGTCAATGGATTGTCCTGGAAGTGGGTCAGCTTGAGATGAATTTTAATTAATTTGGATTAAAATGTTGAAAATGCTGAGAGGTTGGCGAGGAGCTGTCTGATATGCCGAAGAAGGCGTTGGCGGTTTACCGTTCTCTGGACTCACTTGAGCGGTTCTATGGTTTCCGTAGCGGACCAAAGGCCAGGCGAATTTTGATATTGAAATTGCTACCTTGGCACACAGCCACAGCCACAGCCACAGCACAGGCAACACAACACAACAAACACTGAGGAAAGCTTCTGCCGGAGGCCAGGGTTTGATAACATCAGCTGAATGCTTGCCTAAGAGGGGTTGGGAGGTGTTGCTGGGAACTGAGGGGGGAATTCCAGCTCCCACAACAACAGAACAAAGACAACAATTCCATTTGGTAAACGTTTGCTCTACGAAGAGGGCTGGCAAATGCAGCGCCAAGAAGTTTTCTGCAAAACAAAATAAACGGACTAAAGAGCAAGAAATAATCTAAGGTTTGTGTTTGGTTCGAGTGCTTGTATTTGGTTTGCTTTGAATTTGAGTTCGGCCAAATGTAACTACAATTTAAATGCTAATCTAGAATCTGGTGGCGGACAAAGCGCAAACAACTCCGCCCTGCCGTTGCTCGCTGATAGTCAACTTGGCAAAGTGGTGCAAGAGAGGGCGAGTGGTGAGGCTGCACCACTTAGCGGTTACACATTTACTCATTAGTAGTACACACTTCTATCCAAAGCAGAGATATGCTCATCTAACAACTCAGCGCACACATCTCGCCCTTCTCATGCCTCTTTATTTATTGTGTAATCTGGCTCCTGCCCAGCTTCTGCAGCTTCTTAGCCTGCTCTGAGTCTAATTAATGTTCACGCCTATAAAATACACACTTTAGATGCGGCGGATGCCTGCTCTGAATTCTTCACCCAGAGATTCGCTACAATGTTACAAATGGAATTTATAAGTTCAACGGAAGAAAGTACCGCTAAGCCTTTACCCTTAACCCAAAGTCCCCATTTCTAAAACCGCGTCATTGCAGTTGCAAGACCTTATTGAAATGGCAGCTAGAAATGGCAACAAATTCAAACCCAAAAGAACATTTGTAAGCTGCCAATTATTATGAAATGAGCAGACAGCAGCAACATCAGCAACAGCAACATTGTAAACCAACAGCAACATTTGAACTTAAACAAGAACAAGAATAAGCTTAGAGTGAACTAGGGCAGCACACAATCGATAGTTTCTTACATCGATTTCAAAATCTCAATGTATTTAAAAAATATTGATAAAAATGGTTATAACATCGAACAACCAAATTTTATTATTTTATGTTATATAAAAATATTCAGTTTTAGTTTTATAAAAAAGTGTTTGTTTTAAAATCGTAAGAATATTGAATTTGCCATCGATAGCTTTGCAGTTCTAGTAAGAGCCCCAAGTTATATATATGGTATGTCCATAGTGCTCAGTTCTAAGTTCTGAATTAAGAAAGCCCATCATGCCGAAATCCGAAATCCGTTGGCTCGTTACCATTTCAAGGCAAGGCAATCGGAAGAATACTCTCAGTCTCTTGGGTGTAGGTCTGTTGGTTTCCTATTTCCCTTGTTTTCTGTCCCCTGCCCACTGGCCACTGTCCACTGTCCACTGTCCCCTGGCCCTTCTCTAAGTAGTGTTGTGCAGGCCGCCTCGCGTGCTGCCAAACCGCCAATTACCAAACATCAAAAAGCAGTTTGCCTCTGCTTAGGTTCTTAGCGAGTTTGCCTGGCTTGCCTGCCTAATAATTTGCTCTCTGAATTTGTGTGGCTTTGTTTGTACTTGGAGATCGAAGTCTGCCCTTTGTTTGTGAGTCAGAGACCACTGAACACCCAAAAAGGTGTTCGAAATGTTAAGAATCTCTTGCGGAATCACGCAATGTCTGACTATGACTCTCAGTCTAACTCTGACTCTGAGTCTGGGTCTGGGGTCTAAGGTCTAACCAAAGGAAATGCAAATGCTCTTAAAGATGTTTCGTGGATCACGCTTTGCTACAATTTTTGGGCAAGTGCCCCTCCCACAAGCATAACTGTAGTAGGTTCTTAGGCTCGGAACCGAAAATTAATTTAATTATATTAGGTATAATAAATAAAGAGAGTTATCCAACACGCTCCCCTTTCGGGCCACTTTGACATTGTAATCACGTCAGTCAGTGGCCTATTTACGAGGTGTTTGGGTTGCCCTCGGGTACTCTTGCCGAATCAACAGAACAACAAAGCGTGACAACGTGTTGCTCTTGCTGTTGTTCAGAGTGTTGTCTAATTATAAATGAAACAAATGAAATAGCGGGTTTATTGTCTACTATGATATAAGACTGTAACGAATAAAATAGGCATATGAAGCAATAGGGGATTGGATTCATATTACCTCTATTTAAATAACCATTATTTATATGACATATTTATGGCGTCAATGATCATAAAACAGTATTCATTCCAGCAAATAATTGTGGCTGGAGCACCCACTTGATCACCCACTGATCCGTAAAAATGTGTCTCATGTAAATCATTACTTATTTGATCAGTGTTTTCTCGTTATATCAGACTGTTTTAAGACTCAATTAAGACATTATTTTGGAGTCTTCATAAAAAGCACCAGATCAGACCAAGTCCTTTTATGATCGTGCTTATGATCCGCCTCTGCAGTGACTCCACGTCTAATTGCAATGACAGAAGCGTTTCCCCAGCAGAAGCAGAAGCAAGAGCTTTCATCTCAACATCATCATCTCTCACGCCTGCGGTGCATCTGCCGCTGGGATCTGGCAAACGGAAGATCTAGCAATCTGGGGATCTAGCAAGTGGTTTGCCTGCTAATGTGTGAAGAAAGAAAAAGTCTAGGATTGCGTGGGCCGATGAGTGGCAATAACAAACAGGCAACAAAGTTGCAGCCAGAATTCGCTGATTATCTCGCAGAGTGCTTGATTTGAGCAGCTTCAGAGTCAGTCGGAAATGATCTTTGCCCAGAACTACTCCAAATTATGCCGCTATCCCCATTGTGCCGCATGACGACGTCGAATTCGCTAACGTTGAGCATCTTTGTTAGAGAGACGAGGTCTATTTTGCTGGTGCAAATTATTGGCGCTGAATGGGAATGAAATATTCGAGGCATCCTGTTTCGATCGGGGCGATCGACGGGGCTTCGTTTTATTGCTGCCTTGATTTATGCAACATTTTCCGCAATAAAAATGCCATCGTCTCAAAGAATTATTACATCATCACGTAATAGGCCTCGTCTTCAGTTTCAGCTTCATCTTTAGCTTCAGCTTCGGCGCCACGCCCGTCACAGTCCAGATGGGAGTAGCGGCAGTGCCAGTACCAGTGCCAAATTGCCCTCGGACGCATGCAGAGCTCCAGCGATCCTCTCGCCGATCTCTCGCGCTGTCATAAATCAGTCTCCAGCCTCAACTTGCCGCAAGAGATAGTGGTAGAGGTAGAGGCAAAGAGACTGCAGGAGGGGCAGAGCAGAGTCAGAGGCATTAAATACTCGTACTCTCCTCTTAAATTGCAGGGCACGAACAGCTGGCAGAGCTGCAACAGCTACAAATAGCACCAACAAAAGAAGCAACAACAAAGCGACTATTAAGTGTCGTGTCATCCTCAGTGATCCATCATAGCATACAAGATATCTTCACTTCACCTTGCCACAGAATGGAAAATGAACTTGGCACGTGTCCATCATTTTAAATAGCATTGCGTCCTGTGGGGGAGTTGGGCAATGGCAAAGCAATGGCAATGGTAATGGCAATGGCAAAGAGAGTTCACCGAAATGTTGTAATAAGTTGCCAAATTAGGACTGTGAAGGCGCGGGAGATTGCATCATGGTCTCAGTTACGGCATTCCTGTAATATGCCCACTGTCCTCCACCTTCACTCCAAATGGCCCATTGTCCGCAGAAGAACCACAGAAAAGCTACCAAACACGGAAGTCCAAGCACACTCCCCAAATGCCCATTTCATATAATTTCTATTATTTCTGGCAGCTTTGCCAACTGCTACCAGGTGACAGTTACAACGCAGAAACAATATACAACAACTGCTAATGCCGACTCGAACAATGATCGCACTGATCGCCACCGAGGCAGAGCTGCAGCAAGAGTTCGAGCTGGAGCTGGATCTGGAATTGGAATTGGAATTGGAGTTAATGTTAGAGTGGAGTTGCCTCTGTGTGCGGTGTGTGTGGGGACATTGGCACCGTCCACAAGCTTCCACTGTCGCAGCCATAATCGCCGAAATGATCATCATAATCGTGATCGTTTTGGGGCTTTGGTCAGTCGTCTGTCCGAAGTTGTCCTGTCCTCGGGGAGCCATTTTTGGCATGCGTTCGGCAGCGAACACTTCCTGTGGGAACTACTCGAGAACTTGTTTCAATCTCCAGTTCGAATTCAGTTGGCTTTACTGTTGTTTCACTTGCTTTGTGCTCTCTGCTCTCTGCTCTGTGGTCTATGCTTTGTGCTCTGTACATGCCATGTTGCACGTCATGTTGCCAGGCCATTTTATGGCTACTCTTTATGAAGGCTGCACCCACTCGGAGTCCTCATTGAACTCTTTGCGCATTCCGTTTCGATCGCCTTTATACATATCTCATATACCATTTACCCATAAATCAATTAGCTAAGTGTAACAGTTTCACCTGGTTGGGTGCACGAGGAGTGGCTCCTCTTCTTCTTTAAGATTCTCTTCTACTTTCAATTTGTGTTGCATGCGGAACGCGAAGGCAGCATAAATTACATAGTTGAAACCCCTTTTATGTTGCAGCAAATTGGAGCAGAAGCCGGGTTATTGAGGATGCTGCAAGTGGTACATGCTGAAGGGAACTCAATTGGTGGCAGCTATTAAAGTTCCTTGTTAACACCTGACGATCATTCGATTGGGTCTAATAGGTCATCCAATTTATCAGTCGCAATTGATCAATTGCACTGCGGGTGATGAATTCCATGTGCAACTAATAGATTCCACAGATCTATCGCACATCCATCTACTCCGACTCAAGGTCGCACCTGGCGAGTAGAGCTGAGTCTAACTGCGAAATGAAACAACAGCAACAGCAACAACAACTGGAAGACATGAGTAGAAACAGGTGTTGCCTCTATTGACAGTTGCCTTGATTGGCTTGTGTTTGTGTTTCATGTGGCAAGCCTTCTGCATATATTGTGGGCACGCCCCTTCTGAGCTGGGGAAGACAACTGCATTTGGGATCTTCTGAAGGAATCTTAGCGAGTTTTCAGTTGGCCTGCTACTGCCCAAAGCGCCATCGAATGCCTCTTGATTTATCCCTGTCCCTCCTTCTATATCCCCATTCCATACATATATCGAAGCTGAGATGATAATAGCAGGGTCTGGGAAGAAAATATGAGATGGAGATGGCATCATCGAAGTTGACAATCTAACGGCATCAATTTGCGAATGTGTCCGGCATCGGACTGACCAGGAACTGATCAGTGCCAATTTGCAATTATGAATGAATTGTGGATACTCGCGAAGAGATTCTCCCTACAAGGAGCTGTACTTTCTACTCTATCTTATTTAGGATTACCCAGTTGATCCCCCATTTCCTTTGACACCTTCGCCTACCCATAACGCTCCTAGGAAAGGATGAAGGCGACTGCGGCGTACCGAACTGACATATTGAAAGAAAGAACAGAAACAGCGGCAATTAGAAGAAGATGCCGATGCCCGATGGCTGGTGATTGAGTTGCAGCTCAGGTGGCTCAGGTTGTAATTGATGGCGAGACGGTTCTCTGGTGCGACCAACGGCTGGCATCGGGCAACAAACAGGAAAATTCATATTACGAAAAAACTGCATCGTTTAAGTGTCATTATTGGGACCAGAATCTCAACAAGTCGTTGTCGTTGTCGTGTGTTGGCAAGAAGATGAAAATGGAGTTGGAGTTGGAGATGGAGATGGAGATGACTACTTTCACCTCGCTTAGAATTCCTTTGTACACAGAGTAGAAACAAGCGTGGTTTCTGCCAGACATCGGTCAATCTGCCAACTTCTTCACTTCCCATTCCTCATACCTAAGTAACTCCTTGCACAGCTTCGATATCCGCTGGCCACAGTCAACACCACCGCACCGCCCACCGCCTCTCAGCTGAGGTGGGGCCATCACTCAGATTCAGCTTTAGCTTTGGCTTCGGCTTCAGTCTCAGCTGTTGCCTGAGTGCACCTTACTGTTCTTGGCTTGTGGCCTTTCTTATCTACTCATGGCTCACGTGTAGCTGGCTCAGGTCCCCTCTTCCCTTTCACCCTCCCCACGACTTACCTTAGCTGGTTGTGGTTTTTACACCTTGCTCGTTTTAGTTTTTAGTATTCATTTTTTGCTGTTTGCCGTTCGCTATTTGTTTGGGTTAGCTATGCCCGTGTCGAATGGATCGAAAGCTTAGAACAGAGGATGGAGATGGAGTTTGGTTGGGCGTAAGGGCGTTAACTGGGTTAAACGCTCTTTGACAGTTTTATGCTGACATCGACGTCCACATCCACATCGACATAGACATCGAACGACCACAAGGCGTGGACGACAGTCAGTCAGTGGCACAGAGCAAACGAGAAACTTATTAAGAGTGAAAATTCTTGCAGCCAGGGCAGGGCTAGAATGAGTTTTTGTTTCGTTTTGCATGGAAAGCTGAAATCGGAATAAAACAAATGCTACAACTGCAATTAGTGTTGGCCCTGGGCAAGACAAGAGGGGAAAGGGGAGACAGCCTCATCAAAAGTGAAATACTTGTACTTCAAACAAATCAAAAGCACAATCAAGCGAAAGGTTGTTACAGTTCTAAAGACACTCACAAAGTTCGTCGCCTCAGTCTTTCACTTCAGTAGGCCCCTCGGATGTGGGTCGAGCCAGCGCTGCACTTTCAACTGCAGCTCAAACTGGAACTGCCTGCAACATGTGTGCGATTCTTATCAGCAATCAAGCGTCATTTGCACTGGGAGATTCCCTTCGGATATGCCCAATATTCGAACACGCATCAATTAGGTAGAAATCCCAAGACCCAAGACTCCCTTGGAGTGACTAATGCGAATTTCCAGTTGATATATCTGCTCACGTGTCTGCATTGGCTTCCTTTCTCCGAAAACTCACTTGATGCATTCCAAGCGAAAGTATCTTGGCAGCGGTTGTCGGGTGTTGGGTGTCGAGTATCGAGTACCTAGTATTGATACACTTCTAATGAACAAATCAACAACAAGTCTGACAACGAGCCTGAGCCTCAAGTGAGTTGAAGAGCAAACAATCCAGACATAGCCGATCAATTTGCAAACAATTGCAGCAATGAACGAGAGTTTCAGACGATTGATTGCCGGAAATATAAACAGATGCAGATACAGCAACAACAACAACAACAACAACAACAACAACAACAACAACAACAACAACAACAACAACAACAACAACAACAACAACAACAACTGCACATATTGGTAGATAACTCCTCTGTCTTCCGCTCGACCTTCTCAGGGGCGGCAATCAGCAAGAGCGAAAGAAAGCAGGCAAGGAAAAAGCGACAGAGAATGTGCGAAAATCGAAAGGAAATTTGCATGTCACTCAATTGACCAAATCACCGAGAACAGAGCGACACAAATCTTAAGAGTTTTTGGGTCTGTTTGCTCTACAAATGAGCTTTTGACGTCGCAGTCGATGTTATTAGTGTTGCTGTTGCTGTTGTTGTTGTTGTGGCTGTTATTGCCATCACTTTCCACATAGAGTTTGGCACAGTTCCCAACTTTTAGAATGGCAGCAAATATTTGAATATCGAAATGACACCAAAAGCCAAAAACCATCGATGGCCTATTCACTTCCTCATAACGGTTCAACATTTGCCATACGATAAGATAACAAAGAGCAACAAACTCGTCACTTGACCCAACTGACCTGAGAACTGCGATTTTTGATCAGCAAGTTGTTAGCCAAGTGAATAATTTCGGAAGAGGGCAAATTAATTCATGGGAAGAAGACAATTTTGGCAGCGATCGGCACAGAAGATTGCAATTAGAGCACAACTTTTGCGAGCTACAATTACTCAATCGCGAAGCATCAGAGAGTGAATTGCCTCGTGTCTGGACGGCTGGTTGCCTAATCAATCTTCGTGTAGACATAGGTTGGTCTAGAACTCATAAATTCATAAAATTCAGAATCTGTGAAGAAATCTGAAGCGTAACAGAGCTGCAAGAATTTTCATTCACACGGCAAACGGATGGCGATTGCAGACTTCCTGCTCCAAAAGCTTTTCCGAAAGACAGAATTTATATAATTTCTTTATCAGATTCATCGCGCATTGTTGCAAACAAAATTGTGTAATTCACTTCACGGCGCTGATTGAACAGAGGCGTCAATTATGATCACAAAGCGACAAAAGCTGCTGCCGCTGCTGCTGCTGCTGCTGCTGTTACTGTTGCTGCTGTTGTCATCGTCATCGTCATCGTCATAGTCAATTTATCGGGCGAGAATCGAAGCGTCGAAGCGTCAAATGGGAGTAGCTGAGTGCAATTGCAAGTGTAACTAAAGTGCATGAAAATGGGAAATGGGAAAAGTGAAGAGTGGGAAGAGTGCAGTTCGCTGTGCTTTCGGTGAGACTCCGATAATATTTAATTGCATCATCAGCCTCGGTGTGAGTGTATCTCTGTGTCTGTGTCTGTTGTATCCGCGTCTGCAGCTGAGGCTGCTTAGAGTGACGATCAGATTCAATCATATTTGACACATGTGCAAGACTTGGGCTTTCTTCGTGGCGTAAGTTTGATCTGTCTGTCTGTCTGTCTGTCTATTTGGTTGCATAAGTTGCATAAAGACAACAATTCCTTGGCCTCATTCGGGGCTCGGATTTGTTATCTCGCATTTAATTGGGCGTGCGTTGGGTTAATGATCATCACAGTTGTTGCTGTTGTTGTGAGTATTGCCATTGTAATTGTTGTGGTTACAGCTTTGGCCATTAGAAAGCTGCAATGTTCTTTTTAGGTGGCAGAGTAGGCAGTAGAGAGTGGAGAGTAGAGATGAGAGCAGAGAGATGAGCGTGTCTGCGGCCTCTTAGCTCTTTAGATGTGCTGTAGTTCTCTCATCTCATCTGCATCAGCTGCTGCTTGAAGACTTCAATTAGCGATTATGCAGTGATACTCAGTGCCATTCGCGAGCAGATGCTGAGCTGAAGCCGCATGCAATCGCATTAGAAAACCATTTGAATCGACTGCTTTAATTGCATTTTATTGCTTCCGACAGGCGAGCAGAGGCAAAGTCATTGTCTGCGCCAAAGCTATAGCTTATAGTATTGATAGAATGTTCTCATGAAGAAAGCATTAAGATGGAAAAGCTTTCTAAGAGCACCCGTTAAGAGTGCGCCAGACATGAAGAGAGTTGAAGAGACTTCGAGGTCGCTTCAAACTCTCTCTGAGACATGACGCTGGCGCGGTGGCCTTCGCTTCCAGCATTTGGTGCTTGACGAATCGAGACGTGGCTGCCACAACTGTTGCTGTTGCCACTACTATTGCTGTTGTTGCTGCTGCTGCTGCTGACGCTTTGCCTTTGCCACTCGACCATGGAATGGTTACACATTTTCATAAATGAAGAATGTGTGGTTAAAGCTAAGGCTATAGCTAAACAGAATAAGTATTTGCATTAATAAATGCAACTATGTCACGCCCAACTCAGCAGCTCATGTGACAGCGACTTCCGTTTGCCTCACTTGGCATACGGTTCTTTCAACTTGAAAATGGTTCAAATGTTTGGAGTCAAACGCAACTGCAGAGCCGGCAAAACATCCAAGCCAAACATCAGCACTGAGATAGCCGGCATTAATTCGCATAAAGCCAACAAAACTGAACAGCATGGGGCCAACTCGTAAACTCGTAAAACATAGTATTCCAGTTCCTGCCTTTGGGGGTCTATTGAAACATTTTCATCTGAGTGGGAATTAAGATTAAGTACAACTATTAAATTGTGATATTGTGAATTGAAATTGCGACAAATACAGAGCACGTTTTTTTATTTTTATTGGCATTAGACAGAGAAAAAGGAAATATAAGATGCAAAGCAATATATCAAATTATTCAGTATTAAAATTTCTAAAATAGCCATTTATAAGTTATATTATTATATTGATTTTACATTGAGAATTCAGACGATTACCCTCATAAACTTTTCTCACAGCCCTCGCAGCAGGCGTATGGAATTGAAATTGAGCATAGCCATTCACTTGCCGGCAGCTGCATCAGAATTGCTGAGGAATCTGCGGCTCCCGCCTAGTTTGGCAACAAAATCATAATCATGTCAGCAAATTAGACTGACATGGAGCGTACGTGCATCAACTAGACGATGAGAAGGCTCTGCTATATGGTCAACAAGTCAACTGGTAAAATGGTAAAAGGCAACAGGCATCAGGCATCAGGTATCAGGCGGGATTGAGGATCAGCGGCAGCTCGTTCAACGTTGTCGCATAGAGAAAGCTACAACCTGCCATTGGCATCATCTTTGACTTTGACTTGGAATCCGACTTTGGTTATGGATGAACGTCTGTCTCTCATGGCAAAAGGCAGAAGAGCAGTGTCATCTTTTAGTTCGACAGCGGATGCTAAAACCGTTGTCAAATCGTGCGACAAAACTGCGATACACGCGTATTGTTTTCTTCCGGGAATTCAAGCCTAGACTAGAATTTTCCGAATGTGAAGAGCATCAAGATAATTAACTTTTGCAGATTGCCTCACACACAGTCCATGGAATGACAAAAATATTACAACAACTATCTCAGTTATGCTGCAAATATTTGTTTTTCATTCAAGCGTTTGACCATTATGCCTGTCCATCTGTCTGTTTGTTTGTCTATCTGTCAACAATTTAGGTCATCTGGTTTGATCTTGGGTCATACAACGGTTGTAAAATAATTGTAAACATTTGCCTGGGAGACAGAAACTTTATAACTTGCCCACCGCATAGACTTTTGCACTGGTCAAAAGTATCTTAAAGTATTGTCGTCAGCATAATTATCAAATCGTGTCTGAATACTAAGCAGTTGGCAAGGCTGTAGCCGAAAGCAATGGAAGAAATATATTCATATTTATAGCTTTTGGTTTTTTGGATAATTTAGGTCTTTAAGCAAAGCAGAATCAATTGATTTTGGGTCAACAATGATATTTCTTTATTTGCAAATATTGTTAATTTATTTTCGGATTAATAGCCTATTAATATTTGTAATTAATTTGTAATTGCCATAGTTGAATCTTGCATATACTGAAATATTATTTAATAAATATTTTAATTTTGTAAATGCTTTTAATTAAAAATTGCAGACAAAGACAGACATTACCTATTACCCAGAGCCGTAAGTCTTTCAATACTCGACGTCTTTGCACTTGTGAAGTGCAGTCCAAATTCAAATGTTTAACCACAAAATATTTATATATCACGAAGTCCTTTTGCCTCTGAGGTTGGCCTCTACAGTGCAATAAAATGTTGGTTGAAGTCCATGCATATTTGCTAATACGAACCACCTGTCACTCTGTCTAACATTTTTCCTATCTGCCTGTCTGGCTGGAGGTACTTATTTTATTGTTTTTATTTTACCCAAAACCACGGGTAATAAAAAATATTTGCATTTGCCGGGCTGTTTGTTTGGTAAACTGAACGTTTAAATTGTGAAAATTTGCAGTGGGTCAGACAAAATGCATGGCATATAATATATTAACAGCTCTTAAAATAATAAGATATGCGCAACTGATATATGGCAGGCACTTGGAGCTGACAAAATCCGCAAATGGTCCATAAATATGCCATGGACTGAGCCGTGGCTGCACTTCATTGTAAAGTGATTTTCTCGCACTCAATTTCAATGGATTTGGCCGCCGACTTGATAAATTAACACTATGCACATGCCATTTGTTTATTTGCCTAAATAAATCGCCATTCAATACGAATACCAATTCGAATACTTACTATTTGAATTTCAATTTCAATTCAAATGACTACAAAACAAAGCGCCCCAAAAGCAAAAAGCAACCGCACCACCAATTGAATATCGCGCACAATCAAATGGACATTCTGTGCGCCCGACAATTTATGTGCCTGATGCCAAGGAATCTGTGACTCTGGTTGCTGCAACTCCCGCTGCATGATCACTGCTCTGTGTATGAGATTTAAGCGCAGCTTAGTTTATTGGCCCACTAAGGCGGCTGACCCACAACATTAAATTGTAATTTGAGTGGGCAAACATTTTAACTGAATTTCTTTTATTTTCTCTGCCTCGTGGCTCGAGTTAGCAACTGGCAAACTGGGATAATTAGAATGTTTTCTTCTGTGACTTTTGACGCCCCAGTGTGGTATGTGACCAAGAAGTACCGCTATAAGTAGTCGAAGGCTTGAAATTGGAACTGGTGCTGGTAGAGAAGTCGAAGTTGGCCGTGTCATTGACCAGAGCATTGCTCGCAAATCAATTTGCGAGCAAACAATTGCATAATCGTTGATTATGACTTGTTCCAGGCATGAACATTAGCCACATCAGCCATCAGCCATCAGCCATCAGCCAGACACTTGCCACAAAAATGGTGCACAGGTGGTTGGCCAATCTATCGCCTGGCTCAAATGTTATCCATTTCAATTCGATTAGCGCGAAAATCAATCTGGTCGTCAGCGCATATGGAATACAACTATACTCTGGCGGCAGCTGTTCTGGATTCAACTAAATCAAGGTGGGGCTGCCGATGGAGTATGGGTATGGGTATGGGGCTGTTGTGTATGTGATTTAACGCATATTATAGATAATGCATTTTCCATGCTGCTTTCAACGCCGTTAAGAACCGCAAAGCCACTAACAATTCAGATGGCAACGTAGTCTGGATCACATGAGCGTGAAGCCAATCAGTTTTTTCCATTTCTCTCAAATGGGCTGATGATTTGGGGCCTGGGTTTTGTGCGTGCGCCTCCAAAGTGGCGTTATTTGAATCTTTGATCAATCGTGAAAGAGATTTATAATTAGACAGCTCAGCTACCATGTTGGCGGGTTTGATTAGCTCTTTGGTTGCATCGGTTGCATCGGTTGCATCAGTTGCACTGGCTGCGTGAGAAATGATTTGCAAAAAATGTTGCGAAATGTTTCATCAGGGGGAAACACTTCCGTCATTTCGGGTAAATAAATTGACAGCATGGCAAGCGATGATGCCCGTTGCAACATCGAATGGCAGTCGCGACATGCCGCATCGTGTATGTAATTCATAAAAATTATGAAAAAACCCACCCAGATTGGTCCCCAAGGGCCATGGCCCGAATCGCAACTGCAGCCAAGGTACAAGGAACAGGCAGCCGCATCGATGACATGGCCGGGGACATTGTCAAGCCAAGCACTTTATTTGCTGCGCGTTTGACATAAACATTTGCCCAACGGACATCTGAATGGCCACGGCCTCTCTGTGCCTCCTTATTAGAAGCCACAACACGCCACGGAACAGAGCGCACAACAAGATTCTGCAGCCGTCTGTCCTCAACGGGCAAACAGGCAAACAGGCAGCGCCATCTAGCAATATTTGAAATACGCATGGCAGAATTTATGTTATGCGTGCCACAGTCGGAGGCCGTTGGCCACAGCCACAGCTCGTTGTGGCAATGTCAAAACCCAGGCTGCCAGGCTGTGCCTCAAACATTGCCCCACAGCTCCCAGTTGGAAAACGCGGAAAGTGTCCAGTGACTTTCGCTGGAGGACTGGAGAACTGGAGAACTGGAGAGCATGTTCTCTCCTCCTCTGGAGGCCAGCAATGAGGCTTTGGCTAAATTTGGACGGTCATGTCGGTGACAGCTTTTGACTTGCCAGCTTTTCAAGTGGCTGCAAGTGGCGCACAGTTCAAAAGCATCAGATTAGAGATAATGTTAAACATTTCCTTTCGAAATTTGTGAGCCAAGTTGGACGTCGTTAAAGCCAAACAAAGAGTCACAAATAATTATGAAAAACAGTACAAATTATGGAAAATTTCAATTTCTACCATTTCAATACAAAGAGTAAAAGTTAACTCTCAGTTTGTCTGCAGCTAAGATTTGATCGAAAATTATGCGTGACATTTCATAAATAAGCTATCGTAAATGTGCATAGAGAGAGTAAGTTTTAAATGTATCCACATATTCTACAAATAATTTTCTTCTTTTGATATTAGAATTTAAATTTGTTCAGTGCATTTGAGATAAAAGCTGTTCAATATCTAACCTACAGCAAAAGTCCTTCAATTTGCAAAGTAGGTGAAATCGAATAAATGAAGTTGTTTATTTGCAATTTATAGCCCCTTTTCTCGGCTCAATTAGTTTGTCACTTTTACTTGGTGTCGTTTGGCTTAGCCACGGCACCACCTTCAACTTCAGATACAGATACAGATACAGATACAGATACAGCGCCAACTTCAACTCCAGTTGGAGTTCGGTTTCACTTGGCAATTTTCCACCTGGTAAGTGTTGTGCTGTGTCGCAGCTAAACGGTCCCCTGATTGATTTGTATCAACGTTGATTAGGCCAAAACCAACAATCAGAGCTGGCCTCAGTTGAGGTTGGCCTTGTTAGATCGGGCAGGCGATCAATTGACAGCCAAATTACCAACGAAATCGAATGGAATGAAAAGCCAGGCAAATGAGTAATTTCTAATACATTTATTTACTCTTCTTTTATGTATAGTTTTTTGTTTTGTTTTACTTTTGTTATTTTTTTTTTTTGTTACTTTGTTTTTGTTGTTTGTTGTATAGCATCTGAAGTTTGTCTCTTGTTACATTGTTTAGAGTTACTCTAGGCCTAGTATTATATACGCAGATCGTATGTGTAAGTGTTTAAGTTTCTTTTATTAAGTATTTAGACAGTCAAACCTCTTAAATGAGCCGGGCACAACATGAGTTCAGTGTCAGTTACAGCTTTAGTTGTGTGCTCAGTTAAGAGGTTTGAATGGTTTGCACTACGACTAAGGAGCTTTCAAGTCTTAAGCTGATAGTATGTCGACATATTCAGAGTAGTCTTAGCGGTAAGTCTTATAGAGTAAGCATATGAGCATAAATATTAAGCTACAGTTCTAAGCCCAGCCAACTGTGTGTATGTGAGTGTGGATGTGTGCGTGTGTGTGTGTGTGTGTGTGTGTGGAGAGTCATTGCCACAGTTTTCCATTGGCCATTTGGTTGGCAGAGAAGTCCAGCTCTGCCATACGTTGTGCACAATGACTTTGAAGTACCAGCGTTGTTGTTATAGCCGTTACCACGGTTACAGCCACAGTTACAGCCACATTGGAGGACCCTTACCTACAGCTACTAACTAGATTATGAGCGGTGCTAAGTTTTTGAGCTAAAGACAGAATTTCATGCTAGTTTCCTATGGGGGCTCTTCATCTTCATCTTCTTCTTCCACTTGTTTCCACTTGCTGCTGTGTTGTTGTTTCTGTTGTCTTCTTGTGTAAACATCATCCACAATCTGTTCCCGCTGCTTCTGCCGCTTCTGTTGCTTATCGCTTGTGTAACGCACGCTTCTGCATGTTGTCCCAGACTGCAATAACCGTCAGCTGCAGCAGCAAGAAGAGCGCTCCGGCAATTATGAAGCCTGCAAATAGAGTCGTAATGCCCAAGATATTTATGAGCTTATTTAATTAGCTGCTCACTCAGCTAGATCCAGAGTCAGAGTCAGAGCTTGAGCCCAGGCACGCGATTAACGCTGATAAATTTTCCATAGCGCCTCTGTGCTTCACTCTACTCTACTTCACTCCACTCCACTCCACTCCACTCCCCTTCACTTCACTTCACTTCACTCAAGCCAAGTTCTAGCAACTTACCATAGCCATTTATGCAAGTGTCCGTTTTGTTGGCCAATTCCAGCTGCAGCTTGGCCAGACCGTCTCTGGGCTCACCGTTGCTCGCATCGGCGCCATTGAAGGCAAACTTATCGGTGATTTGTATCGACTGCACCAGCAAAATGTTCTCATCGGTCGCCTGATGACTCACATCACGTTTTTGGCGTTGTGACTTAATGGCCAGTTCCACTGCAAAAAGGCAAAAAAGGGAAGAAAAAAAAATACAAAATAGTAGCAAGTGATGAATATGAAATATGTGTGAGAGACAAGCGGTGAATGAAACTGTGACTTTAAGCACGCTAAACAGTTATTTTTTAGTTACCAGCAAGTGAAACTTGTCACATGTTGTTATCGCTTGAATTAATGTTTGTTTTAACGCAAAATTTAGAGTTTAGTTGAAATTTGTTAAGTTTTTGATTAGGCAAGTCACTTCACTATCACTGTGATAAATCACCAGACAGCGATGCTATTGTTGCATCTATACCGTTATGGCCAACACTGGCAGACAGATAAGGCTCACTTACCACCATCGGTGCCATTGAAGACGGAGCGTTTGCGGCGTCCATAGGATAGTAGCGACTTGAGCTCACCGTTCTCATCGTTGTCGCAGATAACCGGTTCGCAGCGCGGTATGCAGGGCGTTACCAGGGCGCGGAACTGCACCAGCTCCGAGGAGGGGAACTTGAAGGCGTCGAACTGTGAGAGCAGCACCTTGCGATTGCTGGCCATCTTTTGCATAGCGCTCATAATGTATTGATCCGTGGGACAGCCGTTGGCATCGATCAATGTTATCTCGGCACTGTCTGTCCCATCCATGGCCACCAGTTCGCGCACAAAGATCTCATACGGGCTGTTCGCATCGACAATCTCGAATCGCAGCGCCAATGGATCGCCAACCTCGGCGATTCTCTTCATATCGCTGCCATCGCGTGCGGTGATCTTCATTATGACATTCGGTGAGTCGACAATAATTTCCTCACTCAGCGTCGACTCGATCTCCCCGGTTACGCCCAAATCGACATTATTCACCACCGTTTTGTTGGTCAAATCATACTGACAGCTAACGGCCAGACCCAGATCCGATGAGGTCACAATCATATCGTGATGCTGGATAACGATATCATTCATATAACGACCATAGGCACTCTGGCGCACATTACACTCCAGATCATTATATCGCATGCGCAAATCAAACTCCAGCGAGTTGTTGACATTCACCGCGCAAGATTTGGGTGCTCCCTTGGCGTAGACCTTGCCGTCGAACAGCTTGGAGGTGCGAATCTTGGTGATCATCTCGCCGGAACGACAATCAATGGAGACATTGTAGCAGGCGGACTGTTCGTAGGTAGACGCCTCTTCAATGTTCAGATAGGGCTCGGAGAGATCGCTGAGTGTGGCACGGCTGTGGTGTGAGAGCCGGCAGACATGCTCGCCCGTCTCATTGAAGTCATAGGAGTGGCAGCGGAAGGGGGCCGTGAGGCAGAGGTCACGGCAGTCGTCAATGCTCTGTACATTCTGGTGCACCGAGTCGACGGTCTTTAAAATGCGACCCGCGATGCGCTTAAACTCGCAGAGTTTGCTGGGCTCCTCGGCGCAATTATTCTCAAGATACTCGGCGCCATCGTAGGCCACAATGTTTGCTTCCTCCGACAGTGTAATGCGATCCATGTCCGACAGTTCGCACAGGCCAGAGTGCGCATAGAAGTTGGCCGAGCTGCAGTGAGCAGAGGGGAGAGAGGAGGGAGCAGACAGCGAGAAAGAGGAGGCAAATGAATAGGCTGCGAAAAGGCAACTGGAATGTTCGTAACGGGACTTGCACTTACCGGCAGGTGAACTCCGTTTCGCCCAGGCACAGCTCGATGCAGTCGCGTCGCGTGGCCACACTTTGGCTGGACTTGGCATGCTCGGGCAGACGGTAGCCCTGCACACGATCGATGCACCAGGCCTTGGAGCAGGGACGCACACCGAAACAGGATTTCTGTGCGTAAATTGTGAAAACGGGATACTGGGAGCGCGAAAGTGAGCCTGCATCAAGTGGGAGGAACAAATGCTTTTTTTTTGCACAAAACACAAACACAGAGAGACAAGCGTCTACTCACCTGGCATCTGGTCGGCGGTGCTGCGGAACATGACACAGAGGCCGGTCTCGTAGTTAACAGCGCTGCAAGATTCATTGGCCTGGCAGGCCTCCAAGCAGTCGGTCAGCATCAATGTGCCAGGCAGAGTCTCCAGTTGCTTCGATGGCGCCGATAGCACGTACCTGCCATGGGTAGCGAGGGGATAAGACAAAATACCAGACATCAATTTAGCGAACTGCAACAGGTTTCCCTAAAACAAATCTCAGCTCAGCAGCTCAGCGCCGCGTAACTTGTCGCACAGCCCTCGCATTTAGTTGGGGCAGCCTTTAACGATGTGCGAACAGTCGGCTGTGTAATTAATGCCCCCGTCGGGCAAGAGTCATGATGCAATGTCCCTGCTCTACACCTAATTGCCACAAATCAAGATTTATGTGGCATGTGGCACCTACCCAGTTATAAGCTCGAAGCCAATCATATCCGGCTCGCAATCCTCATCTATCTGGCTGCCCAATGGTAAGGCCGTTGCGCTGAGATCATCGCTCTTGCTCTCGCCATTGGCAGGTGTTGCTGGTGCAACAGCAACACCAGCAACACCAGCAGTTCCAGAACCAACAGCAGCTCCAGGTTCCGCTAGACCAGCTTCCGCCGGCTGTTCGCTGTTCGCATGTGGTGTCAACGGTTTTGGTAGCTCGCTTCCGCCGACTGCTTGCGTCCCCTCAGCAACAGTTGCTGCTGTGGCTGCTGCTGTTGCTGTTGCTGCTGCTGCTGCTGCTGCTGCAATTGATGGTGTTGCATTGTTGCGCGGAAATGTCTTCAACGGTTTCGCTGGCCGTTTGGGCAGCTTGCGGGCCGCAACAGCGTTATCCACCAGCAACAGTACCAAGAGCAGCAGCAGAGATGTTGTCCTCATCATGCTGACTCGCTTCTTTCTTGTTGTCAATGACCGTAGCTGCATTTTATTGTTGTTGTTGCTGTTGCTGTTGTTGTTGCTGGTAGCTGCAAGATGATAAAATGTTTTGGTGGCTTGGTTTTTTAATTAGCATTTTAGTTTCTTTTTGCATGCTTATCTCATGATTAATTGCACCTGCAGTTACAGTTAAACTTTAATAATGGGTTTAATCGCACTTTGCCTAATCACAGCCCCAAGTCCCAGTCCCAGTCCCAGTCCCAGAGCCCAGCATTTGCCCACGCCCATCGGCACGAAGTGCACTTGATTAATTGCGAAAAAATTACAAAATCACAGCTCCGATGCGAAATCAATTTGGCTGATGATCATCCCATGGCTGCAGCAACGCGCACGCACACCCAAGCCCATTAAAATAACACCACCTGCTAAAAAATAAGCGCACGCAAAACGTTTAGCTAAATCCCAAGTCAAAACTGAGCAACTGAGCAACTGACCAACGGATGGCCCAGATGATCATGCATTCAATACTGCGGCGCTTGAATTTGTGCCTCTTAACGGCGTCGAAAGCTTGGCAGCATGCAAAATGCATTAAACGCATTACCTTCTTGCATAATATGCGCTAAATCATACGCACCAGACACAACAGGGAATTGGGGGAGAGGAACGGGGAACTAAGAGATTTTCAGATTGATTTCCGTGCTAATCGAATTGCAATGGACAATACGAGCAGTTGAGCCAGGCGAGAGATCGAGAGATCGAGCGAACAGCCTTGTATGATTTTGATGGCTGCACAGAGAGAAACAATTTATAAATTTAAATATTCTCACGATTGCAAAAATTAAAGACCTATGCAATCTTGTCAAAAGTTCTAAAAATATATAAAATTATTATATTTATAATTTTCAAATAATTAATAAAAAAAAAAACTAAAAAAAAAAGAATAATATCTTTAAATGGGAAAAACATAAATTTGTTCCCAACAGGTGGGCTCAAAAGGCGTAAACAACATATCACAATTTTACACAATTAAAAGAGATACATTATTAATAATTTTAAATGCATATAAAAAATTAAGTTTTTTATTACATTTAATTATTATTCATTATCCAGCTCGCATTAGCTTGAATCTTGAATTGCCAGCTAAATATCAAGTTCGAAATGCATGGAATTCTTGGTTTTTTCTCTCGATGTGTCTGTTGGCTAATGTTAATGCCTGGAACAATCAATAATCAACGCTTATGCAATTGTTTGCAGGCAATGCTCTCTGGTCAATGACATGGAGGATCAAGACTATTAATAGACATTACTACATGCACATTCCGACGTTATCAGTTACAAGACAAGACAAAAAGAAAAACATTCTAATTATCCTGGTTACCAGTTGGCAACTCAATGTCTGCAGGCTGAACAGTGAACAGTGAACAGTGAATAGTGAAATTCAGTTAAAATGTTTGCCCACTCAAATTACAATTTAATGTTGTGGGTCAGCCGTCTTAGTGGGCCAATAAACTAAATCCCCGTCGATGGACAAGACAAGCGTAGTAATCGCGGTCAGTTGCCATGCACATAAATTTCCATTTGGCATTGCTGCTGATGTTGCTGCTGCTGCTGTTGTTGCAGTTGTTGCAGTTGCAGTTGCAGTTGCTGATGAGATTTGCTAGCATTTGAATTCGAGCTCGATGCAGATTTATTTATGCATTCACATGCATGGTTGTCTAAGAGTATTAATACATATCTACTTTTTTTTCTGCTTGCCTGCGGAGTGAAAATCGGGAGCTGGCAACAAGTTTTCCGTTTTCATGTTTATTCGTATTTACGGTCAAATTTGACAGTTTGTTAAGCTCTTGTTTTATGGACTCTATAAACACTGAATGAAGCCAATACAATGAGCAATGCTTAGTAACGAGGGGCTCTTTATGAGTTCTAGTTACAACTTTTCTATGTACTATAATTGAAGCCAAAACAACATGTTTACGATTTGGCCATACGTGAGTGCTCCGGATGGCTTATGAATATAAAGCAGACTGTAAAGCGACCGTTATGAGTGTATGTAAATGTTTAAATGGCATTTAGTTGCCAGAGATTTGGGCTAATCCCGCAGTGCAATTCTGCAATTCTGCGATTCTGCGATTCTGCCACTTGGCGTCTGGCAGGTGTCAGCTGTCAATGCAACTGCGCCGTTTTGACACCAATACGAACTTGTCTCTCAGCCTGCGAGTGGGCTGCAGTGGGCAACGTGTTATTTCTTAATTAAAATTGCAAGTAATCAAAAAATATTTCATTTCCATTGGGGCGCTGCCCGTGGCCGGAGTCAGCAGAATGCCAAGAGAATGACATAACTGCCAGGCGAGCTCTTATCTCAATTGAGGCGCGAGTCATTGTAACTGTAAGCTATGTGCAGGCCAGGCCAGGCCATAGATGCGACTACACACAATAGAGGCTTTGGCTGAGGCTGCTCTTGGCTTTATTCTGGCTATCTTCATTCCTTGACTAGCTGGCAATTTTCAAGTGCACCCGCAGGCCATCGGCACAGGAGCTGACCCACATCTGGAATGCCAAAGATATTTTTATTGAAGCTTCAGCAATTTGCGCCAATTTCTGGATGGCCAAATACACATTTAGTAAGCGTTTATGTGTGTCTATTTTGGACGACAAATGCCCAATTAATGGCCTGTGGATTAGCCGGGAAATTGTTGGAATACGTTCGTATCATAATCTAAAGACTTAGGCAACAAACTTTTCTTTATCGATCAAAAGACTTAGGCGACAAACTTGCTAAGGTTAAGCTTTTCATTTGTTAAAGCCAAAGCCATGCCACACCGATTCCTAACGGAAACTTAACCGCACTCTTTGAAAGCTATTCGAAAATGTAATCTATTGGGCCGCAGACGAAAACATGATTTTTCGGTTCACGCTTCTTTAAAATGCTACCGCAGTCGGTCGAGATCTAACTGTGAATGAATGTGAATCAACATACAAGTAGATGAACTACTAAACAAAGCGATCGAGCTGCTGTTAGCATAATAATGAACTTTCGGTTAGACTGGAATGTTGGGGAAATCTTCTATAGCAGTCGATGTGGTAATAGTCATAATATGGAGTTAAGCCAAGTTAAGTGTCGCCTGATATATCACTTCTATTACAAACTTGACTTTATTGTCGTGCTCACGTAGCAAACAAATTTGTCAGTCACTCAATAGAATCTACAAAGAATACGGAGATGGCACATAATAAAAAAAAGAATAGTATATGCAAATACGTTGAATCTCCAGTCATTGTTTAAACAGTTAAGAAAAATAGCTAAGCACAGCAAAGTGTTTGGAAAATGTAAAGAAATCGCTTTTGTTTGGCTGCTTAATGCCAAAAGGTATAACTGCAGCGAAAGTTTTCCGTAGTCATTGCTAGCTGACATTTAAGAATCTAAAAGAGCTAAATTGTTTAGCCAACGATTAACGTTGATTATCTATCTGCACAACACAATACAGCTCAGCTCAGCTCATGGCTAATTGTCTTCAATTGTATCATAACCGTTGCCTGACCCAACCCACGTGACCCAAATCGCTGGCCAGACAAATGGTCAGCTATCCCAGGCGAGTTGCTGATTTGCCAACTGGAATGAGCAATGAAAATTTTCGCAGTTGAATTATTTTTGTCATTCTGTTGTTGCTATTGTTGCTGCTGTAGCTGCCTCAGCTGCCTCAGCTGCGTGTGCGGCAACCGGCAAAAGTTAATTGCCTCTGAATTCTGCGCATTTGGGAAAAGTTTCATCAGTGTCTCAATGGCTCCTCAGCAAGATGACAAAAGTTTTTCCGGACGCCAGACGTTTAGCTGCTCGCTTAGTCCGGTCACACGAATTACTAACGGTTCATCTCTGTTCTCTGTTTGCAGCTCGTCTGCAACTGAAGGATGACGTTGCTGCTTTATTGGCGCTACATGCTTGCAATTCGGTTTGCACACAGATCATTCGAAGATCGCCTTGTCGCCTTGACATTCACCCAAGGCTTTCTCCAATGGTCCATTGACCATTTTCGTTTAATTGATGGACATGTGGACATCCTGTTCGGATTCAGTCAACATCAAGCATTGACACCTTGTCAGGCATTGATGCCTGCATTCGAGTTCGATACGCTTTTCAGACCACAATTGCAATTGACATAAATGGATTGTCTTTTATTTTAATTGTTTTTTTCTTACTACATGCATTTCTCAATTTACCTTCAATTGTTTAAAAAAAACTTTAATCCTTGTATTGTTTTATTTTCACTTGATTAGCTGTATGATTATTTGTAATGTTAACTTTTCGATATTATAATTGATTTTGAGCACAACGCACGCAGGATACACACAAAATGTTTGCAATTAATTTTTCAAAATTATTTAACCGTAAACTATTGAACTTGATCAACCGATGGACCGATCTGCGCTCGCCGTCTGCACTCTAGAAAGTGGAGCGCCTAACTGCCGCACATAGACCTGAGCAATAGGTTCTTATGTGAGACACCCAGAATTATAGATGCTGCGATGCTGCTAGAAAAATTGATTCGCTCTCAAAGTTCGTTAGCTTCTATGTCTCGACGACCGTGGCTGCGACTGCCAGTTCGAGCACCTTGACACTGAATGCTCGCTGCGAAGGCCGCGGAAAACTTTACAACTTCGAACTTGGTAGCCAGCAGCGCAACCAGCGTCGGCATACCCAACCAACTATTGCCAGCTGAAGAGGTTTCTCTCTTTTTCCCCATCTATCTCTCTTCATGGCCAAGCAAACCGGTAAAAGCAGCATTGGTTAACCTAATGCTACGCGCTCTTCGTTAGCTCTCTTTTGCGGCGCTCTTCGTTGCCACTTTCTTCAAGCAGCGAGCTTTTCTCTGCAAACATCGTAACGGGCAGTTTGTCGGAAACAATAAAATGCAATTATGGCATTCGAGTTAAATGATTTTCTAATGCGGCTGCTGCACGCAGCTTCAGCTCAGCATCTGCCCGCGAATGGCACTGAGTATCACTGCATAATCGCTAATTGAAGTCTTAAAGCAGAAGCTGATGC
Source organism: Hypselothyrea guttata (assembly GCA_035045125.1). NCBI lineage: Eukaryota > Metazoa > Arthropoda > Insecta > Diptera > Drosophilidae > Hypselothyrea > Hypselothyrea guttata. The sequence goes on along the minus strand of JAWNNJ010001228.1, from coordinate 10,295 downwards.
AGATGGAGACAGGTGCTACGATCACCAAAGAGAGCCCCAACTCATCTGAAGAGGTAAGAGGCCCCAAACACGCTCATCTCTCTCTACTCTCTTCTCAACTGCCTACTCTGCCACCTAAAAAGAACATTGCAGCTTTCTAATGGCCAAAGCTGTAACCACAACAATTACAATGGCAATACTCACAACAACAGCAACAACTGTGATGATCATTAACCCAACGCACGCCTAATTAAATGCGAGATAACAAATCCGAGCCCCGAATGAGGCCAAGGAGTATTTGTCTTTATGCAACTTATGCAACCAAATAGACAGACAGACAGACAGACAGACAGCTCAAACTTACGCCACGAAGAAAGCCCAAGTCTTGCACATGTGTCAAATATGATTGAATCTGATCGTCACTCTAAGCAGCCCCAGCTGCAGACACGGATACAACAGACACAGACACAGAGATACACTCACACCGAGGCTGATGATGCAATTAAATATTATCGGAGTCTCACCGAAAGCACAGCGAACTGCACTCGTCGCACTTTTCCCATTTCCCATTTTCATGCACTTTAGTTACACTTGCAATTGCACTCAGCTACTCCCATTTGACGCTTCGACGCTTCGATTCTCGCCCGATAAATTGACTATGACGATGACGATGACGATGACAACAGCAGCAACAGTAACAGCAGCAGCAGCAGCAGCAGCAGCAGCAGCTTTTGTCGCTTTGTGATCATAATTGACGCCTCTGTTCAATCAGCGCCGTGAAGTGAATTACACAATTTTGTTTGCAACAATGCGCGATGAATCTGATAAAGAAATTATATAAATTCTGTCTTTCGGAAAAGCTTTTGGAGCAGGAAGTCTGCAATCGCCATCCGTTTGCCGTGTGAATGAAAATTCTTGCAGCTCTGTTACGCTTCAGATTTCTTCACAGATTCTGAATTTTATGAATTTATGAGTTCTAGACCAACCTATGTCTACACGAAGATTGATTAGGCAACCAGCCGTCCAGACACGAGGCAATTCACTCTCTGATTCTTCGCGATTGAGTAATTGTAGCTCGCAAAAGTTGTGCTCTAATTGCAATCTTCTGTGCCGATCGCTGCCAAAATTGTCTTCTTCCCATGAATTAATTTGCCCTCTTCCGAAATTATTCACTTGGTTAACAACTTGCTGATCAAAAATCGCAGCTCTCAGGTCAGTTGGGTCAAGTGACGAGTTTGTTGCTCTTTGTTATCTTATCGTATAGCAAATGTTGAACCGTTATGAGGAAGTGAATAGGCCATCGATGGTTTTTGGCTTTTGGTGTCATTTCGATATTCAAATATTTGCTGCCATTCTAAAATTTGGGAACTGTGCCAAACTCTACGTGGAAAGTGATGGCAATAACAGCCACAACAACAGCAACAGCAACAGCAACAGCAACACTAATAACATCGACTGCGACGTCAACAGCTCATTTGTAGAGCAAACAGACCCAAAAACTCTTAAGATTTGTGTCGCTCTGTTCTCGGTGATTTGGTCAATTGAGTGACATGCAAATTTCCTTTCGATTTTCGCACATTCTCCGTCGCTTTTCCTTGCCTGCTTTCTTTCGCTCTTGCTGATTGCCGCCCCTGAGAAGGTCGAGCGGAAGACAGAGGAGTTATCTACCAATATGTGCAGTTGTTGTTGTTGTTGTTGTTGTTGTTGTTGTTGTTGCTGTTGCTGTATCTGCATCTGTTTATATTTCCGGCAATCAATCGTCTGAAACTCTCGTTCATTGCTGCAATTGTTTGCAAATTGATCGGCTATGTCTGGATTGTTTGCTCTTCAACTCACTTGAGGCTCAGGCTCGTTGTCAGACTTGTTGTTGATTAGTGCATCAGAAGTGTACTCCATACTAGGTACTCGATACTCGACACCCAACACCCGAACACCCGCCACCCGCTGCCGGGATTACTTCCGCTTGGAATGCATCAAGTGAGTTTCAGGAGAAAGGAATCCAATGCAGACACGTGTGCAGATATATCAACTGCAAACTCGCATTAGTCACTCCAAGGGAGTCTTCAGGGTCTATAGGGAATTCTACCTTGATTGATGTTTCGTGTGTTCGAATATTGGGCATATCCGAAAGGGGTCTCCAGGTGTAAATGACTGCTTGATTGCTAGATAGATCGCACACATGCTGCAGGCACCAGCTCCATGTTTGAGGACTGCAGTTGAAAGTGCAGCGCTGGCTCGACCCACATCCGAGGGGCCTACTGAAGTGAAAGACTGAGGCGACGAACTTTACGAGTGTTTGCTTTTGGGACTTTGTAACAACCTTTCGCTTGATTGTGCTTTTGATTTGTTTTAAAGTACAAGTATTTCACTTTTGATGAGGCTGTCTCCCCTCTCCCTCTTATCTTGCCCAGGGCCAAACATGTCATTCCCGGGTCGCATTTGTTTTATTCCCATTTCAGCTTTCCATGCAAAACGAAACAAAAACTTATTCTAGCCCTGCCCTGGCTGCAAGAATTTAGCTCTTAATAAGTTTCTCGTTTTTTTTTGCTCTGTGCCACTGACTGACTGTCGTCCACGCCTTGTGGTCGTTCGATGTCTATGTCGATGTGTGGATGTGGACGTGGATGTCAGCATAAAACTGTCAACGAGCGTTTAACCCAGTTAACGCCCTTTACGCCCCAACCAAACTCCATCTCCATGCTCTGTTCTAAGCTTTCAATACATCGACACGGGCATATCTAACCCAAACAAATAGCAAACAGATCGGCAAAAAATAAATCTAAAAACTAAAACGAGCAAGGTGTAAAAACCACAACCAGCTAAGGTAAGTGGCTGGGGGAGGGTGAAAGGGAAGAGGGGACTGAGCCAGCTAGTGAGCCATGAGTAGATCAGAAGGCCACAAGCCAAGAACAGTAAGGTGCACTCAGGCAACAACTGAGACTGAAGCCGAAGCCAAAGCTAAAGCTGAATCTGAGTGATGGCCCTACCTCAGCTGGAGAGGGGATGAGCACAACATGCAATAATTGTACAACTTATGGCAGGCGGATATCGAAGCTGTGCAAACCAACATGAGGAATGGGAAGTGGAGAAGTTGGCAGATTGACCGATGTCTGGCAGAAACCACACTTGTTCTTACTCTGTGTACAAAGGAATTCTAAGCGAGGTGAATAAGTATCCATCTCCAACTCCAACTCCATTTTCATCTTCTTGCAACACACGACAACGACAACAACTTGTTGTTTGAGGTACGTCCCCGATAATAACATAAACGATGCAGTTTTTTCGTAATATGAATTTCTAGCTGTTTGTTGCCCCAATGCCAGCCGTTGGTAGCGCCAGAGAATCGTCTCGCCATCGATTACAACCTGAGCCACCTGAGCTGCAACTCAATCACCAGCCATCGGGCATCGGCATCTTCTTCTAATTGCCGCTGTTTCTGTTCTTACTTCAATATGTCATTAATAATAATGACGTCACCTTTGCCTTGGCCCGTTATAGGGTACGCGAAGGTGTAGATCGGAAATGGGGATCAACGGGGTAATCCAAAATAAGGATGAATTGAGAAAAGTACAGCTCCTTGTAGGGAGAATGTCTTTGCGAGTTAACAGAGTATCTACAATTCATTCATAATTGTAATTGGCGCTGATCAGTTCCTGACAATCCGTTCCGGACGCATTCGCAAATTAATCATAGCAGGGATTCAGTTTCGATGATGCCATCTTCCATATTCATATTTTCTTTCCAGACCCTGCTATTATCGTCTCTATTAGATATATGTATAGAATGAGGATAGGAAAAATCGGATAAATCAAGAGGCATTCGATGGCGCTTTGGGCAGTAGCAGGCCAAATGAGAACTCGCTAAGATTGCTGGGAAGAATATCCAAATGCAATTGTTTTCCCAGCTGGGACGTCAATTGTTTTCTGCAGAAGGCTTGCCACATGCAACACAAACGCAAATGTCAATCAAGGCAACTGTCAATAGAGGCAACACCTGTTTCTACTCATGTCTTGCAGTTGCTGTTGCTGTTGTTACTACATTCGCTGTTGAGCTTCTTGCTCTGCTCGCCAGGTGCGACCTTTGAGTCTCTCGGAGTAGATCGATGCTTTGCGATGAGGTACTTTCCGAGATATTTTCGTTCACGTGAATCATCACCCGCAGTGCAATTGATCAATTGCGACTGATGAATTGGATGACCTATTAGACCCAATCATATGATCGTCAGGTGTTAACAAGGAAGCTTAATAGCTGCCACCAATTGAGTTCCTAGGCATGTTACCACTTGCAGCATCCTCGGATGACCAGGGCTTCTGCTCCAATTTGCTGCAACATAAAAGGGGTTTCAACTATGTAATTTATGCTGCCTTCGCGTTCCGCATGCAACACAAATTGAAAGTAGAAGAAGAAGTCTAAAAAGAAGAAGAGGAGCCACTCCTCGTGCACCCAACAGGTGAAACTGTTACACTTAGCTAATTGATTTATGGATGATGGTATATGAGATATGTATGAGGCAATAGAAACGGAATAGCAAAGAGTTCAATAAGACATCCGAGTGGGTGCAGCCTCATAAAGAGTAGCCATAAAATCACCCTGGCAACATGACGTGCAACATGGCATGTCTGCAGAGCACAAGGGCAGAGAGCACAAAGCAAGTGAAACAACAGATCAAAGCCAACTGAATTCGAACTGGAGAATGAAACAGTTGCTCAGTGATTTCCCACAGGAAGTGTTCGCTGCCGAACGCATGCCAAAAATGGCTCCCCGAGGACAGAACAACGTTTCGGAACAACGACTGACCAAAGCCCCAAAAGGATCACGATTATGATGATCATTTCGGCGATTATGGCTGCAAGAGACAGTGGCAGCTTGTGGACGGTGCCAATGTCCCCACACACACCGCACACAGAGGCAACTCCACCTATTAACATTAACTCCAATTCCAATTCGAATTCCTGATCCAACTTAGCTCTGGAACTTCTGGCTGCAGCTCTGGCTCGGTGGCGATCAAGTATGCGATGATTGTTGGAGTCGCATTGTCACAGTATTATATTGTTTCTGCGTTGTAACTGTCACCTGGTAGCAGTTGGCAAAGCTGCCAGAAATAATAGAAATTATATGAAATGGGCATTTGGGGAGTGTGCTGGACTTCCGTGTTTGGTGGCTTTTCTGTGGCTCTTCTGCGGACAATGGGCCATTTGGAGTGAAGGTGGAGGACAGTGGGGCAGTATCCAGGAATGCCGTAACTGAGACCATGATGCAATCTCCCGCGCCTTCACAGTCCTAATTTGGCAACTTATTACAACATTTCGGTGAACTCTCTTTCACCATTGCCATTACCATTGCCATTGCTTTGCCATTGCTACTGCCGCTGCCGACTTCCCCCACAGGACGCAATGCTATTAAAATGATGGACACGTGCCAAGTTCATTTCCCATTCTGTGGCAAGGTGAAGTGGAGATTTGTCTATATAATGATCACTGAGGATGACACGACACTTAATAGTCGCTTTGTTGTTGTTCTTTTGTTGGTGCTATTTGTAGCTGTTGCAGCTCTGCCAGCTGTTCGTGCCCTGCAATTTAAGAGGAGAGTACGAGTATTTAATACCTATGATCTCTCTGCCCTACCTGCAGTCTCTTTGCCTCTTTTTTCCTCTTTTGCCACTATCTCTTGAGGCAAGTTGAGGCTGGAGACTGATTTATGACAGCGCAAGAGATCGGCGAGAGGATCGCTGGAGCTCTGCCGTGTGTCATTTGCTGCCGAGGGCAATTTGGCACTGGTACTGGCACTGTTGCCGCTACTTCCATCTGGACTGTGACGGGCGTGGCGCCGAAGCTGAAGCTAAAGATGAAGCTGAAACTGAAGGCGGCGGATTTACGTGATAATGTGACAATGATTGAGACGATGGCATTTTTATTGCGGACATGTTTCATAAATGAAGGCAGCAATAAAACAAAGTTACCATGATCGCCGATCGAACGCCAAATCTGCTCGAATATTTCATTCCATAGAGCACGATAAACTTGCACCAGCAAAATAGACCTCGTCTCTCTAACAAAGATGCTCAACGTTCAGAATTCGACGTCGTCATGCGGCACAATGGGGATAGCGGCATAATTTTGGAGTAGTTCTGGGCAAAGATTACGTTTCCGACTGACTCTGAAGCTGCTCAAATCAAGCACTCTGCGAGATAATCAGCGAATTCTCGGCTGTTCATTTTACCTGTTGTTATTGCCACTCATCGGCCCACGCAATCCTAGACTTTTTCTTCTTTAACTTCTCACAGCGACCACTGCTAGATCCCAGATCCCCATCTTCCGTTTGCCAGATCCAGCGGCAATTCACCGGCGTGAGAGATGATGATGTTGATGTGAAAGCTTTTGTCTGCTTGTGCTGGGGAAACGCTTCTGTCATTGCAATTCAACGTGGAGTCACTGCGAGAGGCGGATCATAAGCACGATCATAAAAGGACTTGGTCTGATCTGGTGCTTTTTTTGTGAAACTACGAAAATAATGTCTTAATTGAGTCTCAACGATTTTGATATTGAGCAGAACACTGCTCAAATAAGTAATAATTTACATGAGACACATTTTTGCATAGTGGGTGATCAATCAATGGAAAACTCGTCCGTATTGCTGCTCCAGCCACACTTAATAATATTATGGTTAAAATTATAAAATTAATTTAAATCCAATTCCCTATTGCTTCATATGCCTATTATATCCGTTACGAATCTTATATCATAGTAGCAATAAAACCGCTATTTCATTTGTTTCATTTATAATTAGACAACACTCTGAACTACAGCAAGAGCAACACGTTGTCACGCTTTGTTGTTCTGTTGATTCAGCAAGTTGCCCAAACACCTCGTAAATAGGCCACTGACTTAGCATGATTACAATGTCAAAGTGGCCCGAAAGGGGGAGCATGTTGGATAACTTTTTTTATTTATTATACCTAATATAATTAAATTAATTTTCGGGTTAAAAACTAAGAACCTACGAGTATGCTTGTGGGAGGGGCACTTGCCCCCCAAAAATTGTAGCAAAGCGTGAGCCACGAAACATCTTTAAGAGCATTTGCATTTCCTTTGGTTAGACCTAGACCTCAGACCCAGACCCAGTCAAAGTAGAGTTTGAGTTGAGAGTCATAGTGAGACATTGCGTGATTCCGCAAGAGATTCTTAACATTTCGAACACCCTTTTTTGGGTGTTCAGTGGTCTCTGACTCACAAAAACAAAAAGGCAGTTCGATCTCCAAGTACAAACAAAGCCACACAAATTCAAGAGCAAATTATTAGGCAGGCAAGCAAACTCGCTAAGAACCTCCAAGCAGAGGCAAACTGCTTTTTCGATGTTTGGTAATTGGCGGTTTCTGGCGACACGCGAGGCGGCCTGCACAGACACTACTTAGAGAAGGGCCAGGGGACAGTGGACAGTGGACAGTGGCCAGTGGGCAGGGGACAGAAAACAAGGGAAATAGGAAACCAACAGACCTCCACCCAAGGACTCCTTGAGACTATTCTTCCAATTGACTTGCCTTGAAATGGTAACGAGCCAACAACTTCGGATTTCGGCGTGACGGGCTAGAACTTGTAGAACTCTAGAACTCTAGAACTGCAAAGCTATCGATGGCAAATTCGATATTCTTCAATTTTGAAACAAAAATATTACTAAACAACAATAACTCATTTATTGTTATGTAACAAAATATTGACATTTATTTGTTCAATGTGACAATAGCGATATATTAATATTTTGTAAAACATTGAAGTTTTTGAAACATGAAGATGTAAAAAACTATCGATTGTTTGCTGCCCTAATTAGCTATTTAAGCTTGTTCTTGTTCTTGTTTAGAGTTCAAATGTCGATGTTGGCTTACAATGTTGCTGTTGCTGATGTTGATGCAGTCTGCTCATTTCATAATAATTGGCAGCTTACAAATGTTGTTGAGTTTGAATTTGTTGCGATTCCTAGCTGCCATTCCGTTATCTTAAGGTCTTGCAACTGCAATGACGCGGTTTTAGAAATGGGGGACTTTGGGTTAAGGGTAAAGGCTTAGCGGTATTTTCTTCCGTTGAACTTATAAATTCCATTTGCAACATCTGTAGACGTATTTCTGGGTGAAGGATTACGAGAGCGGCATCCGCCACATGTAAAGTGTGTATTTTACAGGCGTGAACATTAATTGAGCTTCAAAGCAGGCTCAGCAGCTGCAGAAGCTGAGCAGGAGCCAGATTACACAATAAATAAAGAGGCATGAGAAGGGCGCGATGAGTGCGCTGAGTTGTTAGATGAGCATATTGTCTTGGATGAATGTATTGCTTAATGAGTAAATGTGTGGCACGTGGTGCAGCCTCACCACTCGCCCTCTCTTGCACCACTTTGCCAAGCTGATGCTCAGCGAGCAACGGCTGGGCGGAGTTGCGCTTTGTCCGCCACCAGATTCTAGATTAGCATTTAAATTGTAGTTACATTTAGCCAACTCAAATTCAAAGCAAACCAAATACAAGCACTGGACCCAAACACAAACCTTCGTCTTTTTTCTTTTTTTCTCTAGTCCGTTTATTTTGTTTTGCAGAAAACTTCTTGGCGCTGCATTTGCAGGCCCTTCTCGTAGAGCAAACGTTTACCAAATGGAATTGTTGTCTTTGTTCTGTTGTTGTGGGAGCTGGAGTAGTTTGAGTTCCCAGCAACACCTCCCAACCCCTCTTAGGCAAGCATTCAGCTGATGTTATCAAACCCTGGCCTGCGGCAGAGCTCCTCAGTGTTTGTTGTGTTGTGTTGTGTTCTGTGCTGCGGCTGTGGCTGTGCAAGGTAGCAATTTCAATATCAAAATTCGCCTGGCCTTTGGTCCGCTGCGGAAACCATAGAACCGCTCGAGTGAATTACAGAGAACGGTAAACCGCCAACGCCTTCTTCGGCATATCGGACAGCTCCCTCGCCAACCTCTAGCATTTTCAACATTTTAATCCAAATTAATTAAAATTCAACTCAAGCTGACCCACTTCCAGGACAATCCATTATCTTTTATCTGCTCCACCAAACTATCCAACGTTCCCTGCCTCCAGCTACAAAATACCAATGATAAATTCTGAAACATTTCAAAAGAGACTTCAGAAGTGTAGGTCCCAGCTGGACTTGGACTCAAACCAGCCCATACAATTTATAGTCAAGTCTCACTTCGGGTCTGTCATTATTCCGAGACACTGCACAGGCCCATTAATTTGCAGCCGTCGGTGAAATGGGAGTCCGCAAGCGTCGTGGCTTGATGAGCTCTGCTGCTGTTTTGGTAGGCCACTCGGTTGAGTCAGTTGACGGCTTCTTCTCCTCGCTTGAGCAGACTAGACTCCACAGACTGCCCTCTGGTCAGTTTCACTGATCAATTGCGTGCTTTGACTCGGTCGCACTCAGAGGGCCGCGAGATCCGCTAATTCTGCTGGAGACGAATGGCAAGAGTGGTGGCCTAAGTATGAGTTCTTTGCTCTGAGTTGACAGGAAATGGTTATGAAGGCAATCAATTGGCATCTAACTGTGCAAGATTCTTCTGTCTTCCTGGGTGGATCTATTTTTATTTGAACTCTTGGCTTGTTTTGATTGACTGTGGGTTCAATGGCATTCCCAGCATTCTGAGCATTCCCAGCCTGTGGCTCTGACTAAGTTTCCCGTTTCAAGCTGTGACCCCAACCCCAGCGCATAGCTCGAGTATAATCGAAAGTTTTCATATCTCAATTCCGTCATATCACATTTCCTTAGTGCAGCCTGTCCACGTGCAAATGTTCAAATGTACAAATGTTTTGTGTCTAATCATCTGACACTCGAGAGATTCGAGAGTGCGAGTACAAGCAGAAATCAAATCAAGTCAAACTCTCACTTCGCTCGGCTGAAAGGCTGAAAGGGAGGCATGGACACTCTGGAGATGCCAGGTGATTCACTCGAGACCATGTCCACTAACACAGTTATAATATGAGAGTCGACATAACACCTAACGCTTAGACTCGCCTTTGTGGTCTCAAGTGGAGGCCATGGGCAGCATGCTGGCAGGCGGACAGTGGAGTACAGAGAGGCCAGTGGAACCTGGACCCGGCACAAAACCGGAATGAACTTTGAGAAATATGAAACACACGCAAGCGGCATGGCGGATGGTCAAGTGCCACTTGTGCCATCGCCATCCATAGCGAAACAAACCGGGATTCGTGTCGGAGATCGTAGAGATGGGGCCGGGTGTTCAGGATAATTTGCCATTGCCGAGGCCAAGGCCGACGCCGACGCCACGCAAATGATCCGCATGAGATGATTGGTGGACTTAATGAACTTTC